>JAFELO010000432.1:15939-31533 GCA_017140195.1 Eumaeus atala | reverse complement strand
GGGGGGGGGGGGGCGAGTGTAAACCGTGCCTGTGTATGCGCTGGCACTCGGCGCGGCCGTGCGCTTCGGGCTCTCCGGAGCCGCCACGAAGCTACGGTATCTGTTCCCGTCCGTCGACGTCGTGGAGGACGCGCCCTCCGGTCCCCTGTCCGGCGACACAGTAGCCGCAGTGGAGGCTGAGATCGGCGGCGTCGTGGAGCTGGTGTGCAGAGAGGATAGAACTCTTGAAGGGTGTGGCGGAGACGGGGATAGCGACGACGATGAGCTGGCTAGCGCCACCATCTTGTCGGGCCTCTCTTCTGACGAGGACGCCACGCGCTTTTGGGGGCGTAAACTCTCGAGTTCTTCTTGAAACTCCTCCATCTCGTGTGGAGTGGGAAATAGCGGGCGTCTCACTACAATACAGTCTGGATTAAATTCATACGTATGTGGCATGTTGAGGGGCTGGTCCTCCGTCGGACTCGCTGTCCACTCCCCGGACCTTTCTACACAAAAGGTCAGGAAGTATGTCGTGCGATCGACCTCGGACCTGTTGAGTTCTGGTGGTCTCGCGAGTGCTCAGACAATATATAATAAACTGTACACTGTATATTCACAAAGCGCTTTGGCTTCGCCCGAGTCCCGAACACGGCACGGAATAATAACTATTAATAATTACAAGCAAAAACACACCCAGACACGCATCCACGTTAAAATGCCAATAGGGCCAACTTACGGATAGCAGTTTTTAGTCGGTAGTAGCTATCGCTTCACGACCTTAGCCCGACACACACTTCAGGCCAGGTTCAGGTTCGTAAGATTGGTTCTAGCAGGCAAAATGCATTTTTCCTGCTTGGACCAATCATACGAACACCGCTCGTAACGTTTGAGCATTGAAATCTCACATATAGTGACACAGCTATATGACTGACAGAATGACGGACTCACACACCGCTTACGGAAACGAGCCCGGGTTCGAATCCGTAAGTCTAGAGTTTAGACGAATGTAGAAACAATAAAACGCGAGCTCTTTTAGAGAGCTTTAAAAATAATAATTAAATAATGATCACGGCTTCTGGCCGATTTGATGCGCAAATCAACCCCACCCGTCAGAAGGTGGGGGAGGATGTCGGCCTCCTCTGACAAGCCAAGCTCAACTATCATTATCCACGCCCCGTAACATTAAACGGCATCGTGCGCGCGCCGTCCCACTAGTGTGGGACTTTTCGGTCCGAATAATAATCACCATACGGTAACGCCCACATTATAATTCCAGTTCGACTCTTCCCATCTGCGGGAACAGAGGGGGGTCTGCCCCCCTATCGTCTCCCTAAAACCAGAAGACAAAAAGTCTTCGTTAGATCCAACGGACTGTAGGGGCGAGGGCAATAGCGCCGCCAACAGTTCCTTGGCGGCGCTATTGTTCGAAACCTTCGAAAAAAAAAAGTGTAGTCGTAACCGAAATATTTGTTGGAATATTGGAAGGTTTTACTCTTCATTAACTGGGCTGGTTATATTTATACTTAATGAGACATCAAAATTGGCAACATCAGGAACAGGACTCGCCGTTGATTCTTGGAAAAAAATTGTGTACAAACTCGTACATTATTTATTACTTTTAAAGTGTTTTTTTATAAAAATGCAGATGAGGACGCCGGCACGCTAGGCGTACGCTAGGTGGAGTGCGGGACGACGTGAAACGCTCCACTGACAGCTGTCAGTCACACTCGACCATAGCATTCTCAACCGTCGACCATATTTCTCTGTCGGGGTAAGTGTTGTCAATCTCATTGTATACCACTTTGTAGATACAGAAGGCAAGCGCCTTATCATACAGAACTCTCAAGCATTTTGTAAATACAGTGCTTGCCTTATCATACAGAACTCTCAAGCATTTTGTAAATAGAGTGCTTGCCTTATCATACAGAACTCTCAAGCATTTTGTAAATACAGCGCTTGCCTTATCATACAGAACTCTCAAGCATAAGTCAAAAGCACTAAACCTACATATACTTTTAAAACTGACGAATATACGTACTCTCGTCATATCTCTAAAAGTTTAACCAAAATATATTGTAAAAATATTTATCGAAAGTATAATTGCTTGCCATGCGAGAGAATGCTTTCAGAGTTTTATGCCTGGTACGTGATTGCCTATCAAATATATTTTTTTCTCTTATAACTTCTCATATCACGTCTGTGTATAATTAGCATAATGTTCGTCCTATTTTGAGTATAGTACTTCTAACCGCGTTATTATACAATATGTAACACTAACCCTTTTGTGCATTTACGCACGTATACAAATACTTATAGATATATCGTTACCGTAAAATAATAGTTCGACAAACTCAAATATTGGCCAATTAGCAATATATAAATAAATATTAAAAATGTTTACAATTACGCAAATTTCTGTTCAAATGCCTATGGCATTACAACTGATAATCACGTGACGAGTTCGTAACCTCTTTTACACTTGGGGTCATGAACATTTCCAATGTGGTGATTTTTCCACCAAGCATATCAGGCCCACGGGACATCTGAAATTACGAATTATAATAATATTGTGGTGATTTGATAATTACTTCGTGTTTTAAAGTATATATTATAATGACATGGATTTTTAGAATTGATTCTGGTTACGCCCTTTGCAGGAACAACATGGTTGCTGTTACATATTGTATAGTTATTGAGCCGCCTTCAAAATTAGGTATAAGAATATAAAAATAACGTAATAACAATTACCCAGATGATTTAAATTAGCAGCTGATATGATGGCGTAATTTTTTAATAGCTTAAATGTGTAAAATACTTAAGTGTACTTCCTATTCGCTCATTCCCCTTGTTCTATGGGAAGGCAGTCCGATACGGCCGGAGAGAAATGCTCGTGTTCCTAGTGATACAGCACGACACATTGTAGCACAATAAATTTTCTATTCTGAACAACTAATAGAAACTGAGATCGCAACAAAATTGTTTGACCGACCCGAAAATTGAACTGAGGACGTCATGTCACGTAGCTGAGCATGTATACTTGCTTAGCATAATAAAAGAAACACGTCACCGCCAGGTGTTACAGTGCTGGACGAGATTTTACAAAATTCAATCCGGAGAAATGTAAAATTAAAATTCTGCAAGAGTTACGTTTGTTGTTGGAATTTGCCCCAGGGGAAAAGTGAACGTGACGTGACCTTCTTGGTAATTTTATGAAGTTAACTGCTAAAGTAACGACATTTAAGGAAAAAATATATGAAGTTAACTGCTAAAGTAACGACATTTAAGGAAAAAATATATGAAGTTAACTGCTAAAGTAACGACATTCTTTCCTTTTTGCGGGAGAGAGGGGGGTTGGTCCCTCTTTCGACCTTGGGGTCAGCTAGGTTTTGCCTTAATCTCTTTACCCGACGAGCACTCATAGCAATCCAATGAATTCCTGTCAGACTTCTCTTCATTTACACGGCATAAGTACAGATTCGAAAAAATAATCACTTCAATTATTTTTTCATTTTTCTATTCGCTTTTGGTCATCATAATTAATGGAAATTTATGTCAAAGATTTTGTAATGCGGATAAGTCATCTAAAATGCAAGATTGTAATTAAATAGTTAATTGACGATTTAATGCTCACTATAAAGAACCTCGTATTGTTTATAAAAATGGTAGAGCTATTTACGTATTTAATTATGAGCGCACTGCCTTTAGCCTAACGGTTTAATAGCAAATCTTGGATGATCTGGAGTACTAGCAATGACACACTAGTAAGATGAGTGCTGACAAATCTCCGAACAAAAGCTGTTAGATCTAAACGGTCATGAATATTTGTGCAATTTACATTTTCGTCTATTGAGATTCCACACTATATTATTTTTAAATATCATTCGTTCTACATTCTACATATTTCATATAAACTATGTAGTGTATATGTGATGTGTACATTTATTTGAAAGTTTACTGAACTGTATGAAAGCTAAGCCGGCTTAAAATCGACACAAAAAAATAATTAAATTAATTTTACATTATGTTGTAGGCTCTATTATTTGTGTGTACTGTGTTTTTTTTATCTGTACAATAAAGCATATTTCATTTATTTCATTAACAATTACAGTATTTAGGGTCCGTACCTCAAACGGAAAACCATATCCTTCTATAATCTCTTTGTTCTCCACTTGTCTGTCCGTTTGCTTTCCAGCTGTTCGTCTAATAGCGAAATCGTGGAAGGATCGCGCTGTTTACGTCAAATACGTAATAACTTGTTAAAACACAGGAAACTACCGACTCGCCGTTGTCATCGAATCATACGATTCGGCAGGAAGTAAAAACCAAAATGTAAAAGTCATTTTTGTGGACGCACAAATACAAGGAAGAAATTACTTTTCATCCTGCTCTTTTTCTTAGAGATGTAATCATGAATTTACATTTTTAATTTACATAAATTTACATTATATTACATTTTTAACGATGGTACTGTAACATTTAATTTTATCCTCGCGTTCGACTGGAGCGGAAATATACTACTCGTGCTTTCCTCCGTAGTGGCACAATATACTTTTCAGAACATGATATTTATTTTTTTCCTATACCTAAAATTATCTTAATTCTTTTTATTGCACTTTTATGCTAGATAATTAGGTATATACGAGAGGCGTCACTAAAACGTTGGCACCACCAAAAAAAATATTCAAATGCATTGCCCTTCTTCTTTAGATTTCTCTTCGTCCCGATATGCGTTTTTTTAATATGTTTATATTAGAATGGGAGTAAACGTGCTACCGGGAATCTAATACGTGGCCCTCCTCCCCTCTTCCCTTTCCAATTGGCCACGGGAAACTTAAAAACCAATGGACAGGTTATCTCCAACGAGAGCTACCTCCCTGGCGTGCCGGCCCAAGTTCGTAAGTCGGCATAGCACTACCCATTTTGATTGTGTTTATAATTATTCCATTTATACCTTTGTTGTGCTGACTGCTCCTCTTTCTTAATTAACGTCATATCCTTGGTGTAATGTCCCTTTTCAGACCGAACGTGACGACTTTCGGAGGGTGATTAATATTTTTCATTATACGGCAATGAAATTGTCCATGACGTGTGTTCATCTTCCATGATTGTTTATATATTTTTTTTTCTTTAAAAAAATATATATAAACAATCATATATATATAATCAATTATATATAAAGAGGCCAAACGATCGATCGGAACCTATTTACGATTACCGACGCCCTTGAACATCCACATAATTACTATGCCGATGCATTGCCCTCGTTCCCCGCTCCCTAATAAGCCACCGACTACTCACAAGCCGCACGAAATGCGACGCTGAAGATGCCGAAGACAGTAGTTAACATTAAGTGTTATATTATGTATGATGTTGGGGATGAGTTTGTGTTTTATATATATATATATATATATATATATATGTATATAATTTTAGAACTATATTATATAATAGTATAATCTTAATAAATACATACATTTTAGTTTGTTCATTTATAGTTATTGATTTGGTTTTCACTGTGAAGATGTACATGTGGGCTTCCATCTGTTTGGCGAATGTAGTCCCGATTATTCGATACCCAACAGTATTTGTAGTTAATTTTAATACCAATTATTTTTGGCTGGCAACTCCAAGATCACAAGGGTTCAGTCTGTCATTCTTGTTACTACGAGAATAGGATTCTACCGCACTGACTAGCTTCTTTTTCACTTGTATATTACATTATAATGCAGTTTAAGAAAGCTGCATTATAATGTGTTCGAGGCTACTCGGTGGCCCTGGCTTGCGATGTACCTCTACTAACTCAGTTTGTTCTATGTTGAGATTGAGTTTCTCACACGACGTTTTACACGTTTTAACGTACCGAAGCAAGATAACGATCCTGCTTCGGTACGTTTCTGATACACAGCTTGTTCGCGCGCTGACTTTGTTGTATATTAAATACTTTTTTCCGAGGGATCTGATGCGCCGAAAGTTTTCATCTTTTTCGTTCTCAATACTTTCTAATTTCTTATTTATGTATACGATATTATCGGACATTGCTTCTGTAGATATATATAGTATTGATTCTTTTGAGGTATTTTACATAATTCTTTAGGTGTTTCATATTTTTCAATTACTTTTCCCTTCCATTTTTGAGCATGTCACATAATTCTTCTTTAAAACGTAACTGCTAATATGTTGCTTTTACTTAAGTTGGTCAGATACTCTATTTGAAAATTTATACTTTATCTAATCTTATACTAGGTTTTCATCTAATAGTAAAATATTCTATGCCCTGATACTGACGGTTATAGGCGGCCGACGATTTTATTGGTATTCGGCATGATGGCCAGTTCTACACACCCATCGGATCCCTCCCAGGACCGGTTGAAATACCTAAATATAATTCACCGAAAAGTAAAAAGAGATCTCTTTCAGTCGAATAAGCCCCAATAATGCCTCATCGTTCATATATATCTGAATTTATTAAATAATTACGAGTATGTCATCGTTACATACATTATTGAATTTGTCTCCTACAAGATATTTCAAGTTACGTTTGGAATTCGTTTACTCGAGGAAATTGAGTGGCACAAGTAATTCGGAGGCTCCAAAAGTTGCGACTTTGATGTATCGCGCTCACCTGGTATAATATTCAGATCGAATATATCACTATTATACCCAGCGAGTATAAATTATTGGAACATTGTCGAAATTATTTGGGCCAGAAATATTTTATATATCTAACACATGTTCACTTTTATCATATCTACAGGCTGTAGCGGGACCTCACAATGGTTCAAGCCTTGTCGTGGCGGTGGAGGTTGGCAGCCTGGGGTGAATGAACCCAGGCGAAGCCAATTGAACCGAGGGGGATCATTGCACCACTCTTACAAGAAGATTAAGATCATGAGGAGGAATCGCTATCGGTACCCCTCTTATAAGAAGAGGGGACGTAAGAGCAACAGGAGGTGGCACTTTTGGGCACAGGGCAAGGGGTGAGGATGGGAACCTCACCCCATTGCACTGTCCCAAAGTCGGTGGGGTTGTCCTGTAGTGTTGGGAACCCTATCTGTGGAGGTGGAGTTGGTCTCTTAGGGGGGCTGATTAGCCGTCGAGGTACCCTGATGATTGTTCTTCCAGATCACCTCACCAAGGGCGGCACTGATGGCACTCGCAATGATTTTTGTGGATATTCGGTACTATCATGTGCTGCGAGTCCCTCACAGCATTGGATCCCACCCAGGGCCGAAGAAGGCGCGTGAATACGTTTCCCCGCGTTAACAAAAAAGAAAGCTGTAGTGGGAAATATAGAAATCCACAGAATAATAAGGTCGTCTTATCCGAATTTCGAAGGGTCCATGAGAAAGCGGTAGCATACGACCGCAACTCCAGCAGCGGGTAGCATTGTGGGCCCATCCCTGGCGGAATAAGTTCCTAAATTACGTTAAGGCGTGCTGGAATATGCAGCACACCGACAAATCAGGTCTACTTAAGTACACGACGACCCTCCCCAAGCCACCGTCCTACAGCCCCTCCTAAGGCAGCATGATTTGATTTTAGACTCTTCGCTCTCGAGCGGCGCTGGTTATGCGCCTCTCTTAGCCGCTCACCCTCTCTCTTAAACAATCGATTGCGTTATAGGCTCCCCGCTGCCGAGCATGGCACGTGACGGCAATGAGACTCGCCCTTTCTTGTGCCCAAGCAGAACCATCGGCCAAATTACGTCGAGCCGTGTCCCAGCCTCGTTACATTGCTATGAGAGCTCGTCACACTAGCGTGTCTGATTACTGAACAGAAAAGATGGTGGTACTGTACTCTTAACTGTATGTTTTTCTAATTTATTTATTTGGTTTGTCAACAATTGATGACACGTCATACATGCCAAGCATTACAAAGCCAAGATGTCCCAACTACTTATATAAGTATTTGGAAGACATCCACGGGAATTGTGTAGGTAACATAATATATATTTGGCTCAATTTATTAAGTCTTTTCCTAATTACTTTGTACAGCGATGTTAAGCACGAATATATTGCTGATGCTTCTTAATGATTTCGTACTACCTACTATTTATATTAAAAAAAAAAAATATTTCATTGAATGTTACAAATAAAATATACGATCAGTATTTAGGGACCGGGTTTGTTGACAATGACGACGCTAGGTGCAGTCAGCGTAGCTGTTTTTGTTATCTATGTTGAATAGAATTATGACGAAGGTTCGGCTTTTCTCGTGCGACATCGTCATTATATCACATGTTTTTTTCACAACTCTGTATTTTTGGAATCATGCAGGAGTAGTCCTATAGAACAACATTAAATTCGCGAGTTTCACTCATTATCTCGATAATGTTTCGAATTTTAAAACTCTTATAGTGATAGACAGATAGATAATTTATCTAGGAAATTATACGGCGATACGATGTACCTAGGAAATATAGCGCTATGACGAAGTACGCAGGTTGTGTGGTAAAACCGCATGGCAATGTTAGTTAAAAATAGTAATATAAGTCTATAATGTCTACAATAATAATAATCTAATAACTGATCTTATCGCTGCGTCACTCAGTGATTGATCACCCTACCATTCGAGCGCAGTACCGCCGACATCCCTTCAATATTATGAAGATAAACAATACTTGATAGAAACATTACTAAAGCACATAAGCCGCAGAAATGGCCAGGATAGTAGCTATTTTGAGTAAAGGTGCAGAGGAGGAGGTAATAACATGCATAGTGCTTGACACTACATCCTCCTATGCAACGAAATTGGGCCGGCTTGACCGGAGAGGTAACACCTTCAGTGTCGCGATTCGTGCGGTTTGTGAGTAGCCGTTGGCCCATGAGGGAAAAGCAAAGGAGGGCAACGCATCGGCGTAGTAACTATGTGGATGTTAATTGACGTCGGTTGTCGTAAAAAGAGTCCGATTTCTCGTTTGCCCCCCTAATGGATTAGGAAAAAAATATTTCATTCACATAACGGCTTCTAATCATAAACCATATTTTGTTTATTTGAAACTAAACTGGGTGTTAGATCATATGTTTCATAAGCCGCACGAAATTTCAACACTGTTGTATTTATAAATCTAGCCCGGGTGTGTAAATACAGCCTTACATAACGGAATGGCCAAACTCGTACAAAATGTTGTAATGTCACGTCAGTACACCACCTACGGACAGGACGTAGACCAAGTTCCTTGCAGCGCAGAAGTGTAAGGGCACCTTATTCCCTCATGTCGCTTTATGAGTGAAGACAGATGAGATATATGCTGGTAGTCATAATGATATTATGATGGCTACCATGGACTAATCTGATATACTTAATAAAAGATCTATATTTTAATATGCTAATGATAAACGGTTAATAAGGGATCATTTTGTTAAATAGTATACGGCGCAAACGAAAAATCAGAGCGTGATTGGTGACAGCGCCTAAGCTCAATATGGCTAATAACTGTGTGCATTGTGGTAAGTGTGTTGACTCCACTGGTAATGTCAAGTGTGTAAGATGTCTAAGTATGTACCATCGAGCTTGCTCCATGGGGTATGATTATAAAAACGTCTCTAAATGGACCTGCCGCGGGTGTAAAGGGAAGACAAATAGATCCCCCGTCCCATTGGAAGACGTTCCGGAGGATGAATTTCTTGACGCAATTGTAGCATTGAACTCCCCCTTGTCCTTGAGCTAAGAGATAAGGATCCTAAGGGAGGAACTGTGTTCTGTTCGTAAGGAGATGCAGGAATACAGACAGGAACTTGCGCACCTCAACCTGAGCGGTGAGTGGCGGTCGTGGAAGAGCGCATCAGCGCGATGACATGTTCCCACCAAGCGGATCCGGCCGTGAACAACGTGATAGTGCAATTGAAGCAGGAACTAAACGAGAGGGAGCAGGAATACTTGCTCAACGACATACAGATCGCTTTCATACCCGAAAACAGCAGTGAGAACGTTGTTCAGATGGTGGACTTATCACTAGGAAGATTGGTGTCGACGTCGACGCGCGTGACAACGTCAGTTCAGAACGGAGAGGCGTGAACGGTTACGGAACCCATCGGCCTCGGTCCATCGTCGTGCGCTTGACTCGCAGGTCTGTGCGAGACGCCGTACTCAAGGCAGCGTGTGTGCGAAGAGGCACCGACACCACTGGGGTGCTGGATTGTGCCCCGTCACGCTTATACATTAACGAGCACCTGACGAGAAGCAACCGCGCGCTGTTCTACAGGGCCCGTGAGGAGGGACGTTGGCTCGGCTGGCGTTACGTTTGGACGCGGGCGGGCTGCATCTTCACTAGACGGGAACCGGGCACAGCGGCAAATAGAATTAAAACCGAATCCGATTTAAATCGAATTTTTGGCTTAGATCCCGTTCTGCCTATGCAGGAATAAAAGTTATGCATAAAATATATCTTGATTATAATATATTTTTGCTCTACTTCTTGGCATTAAGTTTATATTTTACATTTAAAAATTGTATATTATGTCGTGATTGTAACCTACATGAATATGACTGTCCTGTCATCCCAACCAGGGTTAGTGTACAGCAGTGTAGCGTTGGTAACCTTGGTATCTATTGCATTTCAAAATAATCATTATCCCCGGCCCTAGTCCGCTAGTTATTGAACATAGTCCGCTTCCAAGGAACTCAATTCGTCTGATGTTCCGAGGTAATTGAGCACAACGGTTCTCAGTTACTTAAAGGAGCAGGTTTAAAAATAACAAGGCGATTTAATTTAGTCGTGCTCTCACTTAACGACGTGTTTATTTATACTATAAGAAAGATTGTTCTTAATCATAATGAATACTAATTGCATCGTATCTATTTCATGAAATTATTTAAACTAGGTAACCCATGCTAAATACTAAGAAAATAGAAATTGGTTTTTTGAATCCCGGAACTTTGGGAACTGAACACGATGAGTTTCTCGCAGCCATGGACAGACACGACATAATGGCCCTGAACGAGACGTGGCTTAGGCAGGGGGAGGAGGGCCGCGCGCCGCGATTGCCCGGCTATCGTCTACAACATATACCGAGACTGGTGACTACACTTGCGCGCGGGGTGGTGTGGGGTTCTATATAAGAAAAGGCATCTGTATACACGCGCATCCTATAACACCTACTGTTGGACAGATGTGGCTGTCGAACAGGCGAAACGGCCAACTTATTTACATCGGTATCTCCTATCGGCCCCCTTGGTTGTCGGTAAGATTATTTCTTGACGCACTTACGGAAACAGTTGGCTCATTGCTATGACTACATTTATTTGTTTGGCGACTTTAATATAAATTGTTTAAATTTAAACAATAATGATATTAGACAATTACATGAATTTCTTTACACGCATAAATTAAAACAGTTTACCTGTACACCTACACATTTTAAACCAGACACTGAAACCCTTATCGACTTGGTTTGTACTAACGCAAACCTCGATCGAGTACGTGTAGATTTCATACCCGATCTCAGTAGCCACGCTTTGATATCATTTGAGGTTAACTTTTTTTTTTTTTTTGACGCGGGGAAACGCATTTACGCGCCTTCACTGGCCCTGGGTGGGGTCCAGTGGTGTGTGGGGCTCGCGGCACATTATATAGTGCCGAATACCCACAAAAACTACCGCGAGTGCCACCAGTGCCGTCTTTGATGAGGTGCCCCGGAACAACAAATCATCAGGGCACTTCGACGGCAAGTCAGCCCCCGAAGAGACCGACGCCACCACAGATGGGGTTGTCCCGCACCACAGGACAACCCCACCGACTTTGGGACAGTGCAATGGGGTGAGGTTCCCATCCTCGCCCCTTGCCCCGTGCGCAAATGCACCGCTACTTCTTTCTCTTTTGTCCCCCCTTCTTATAAGAGGGGTACAAAGAGCGGCACCTCCTCCTGCTCTTAAGTCCCCTCTTCTTATTGGAGGGGTACTAAGAGCCGCCACCTCCTCGGTTCAATTGGCTTCGCCCAAGGTGTCTCGGATAACCCCAGGCTACTGAGCCCCACCGCCACGACAAGGCTTGAACCATGGTGGGGGAGGTTAACTTACGTAGACATAAGTTAAAAAGCAGAAAAATATACTACAGACATATCAGAGATAGCATCGGATGTACTGCAACATACACTCGAGCTGTTGACTGGAGCCGCATCGTGTCCCATAGTGATGTCAATGACATCGCGTGTATGACTTCAACGCGTGTATCATGTGTACGTTTGAAAACCTTGCGTCCTTGAAGACGCTGTACGTCAAGGAACGCCAATACCCGTGGATCACCTACAACATTAAGCTGATGATGTGGCGGCGTGACGCAGGACATAGACGAGCACGGAGATGTAAGATCGATACACATGTTGCATTCTACAAGGAGCTCAAGCGCGAGGTGTCGAATGCAATCACTAGAGAAAAGTTAGGCTACTTCAAAACATATGTCATTTCTAATGTTAACAAACCTCGATTGTTGTGGAAGCGTTTAAAATATAATTTGAATATGAAGAGAGATACAACCTTGAAATTGCCACAACACCTACAACACGCTAATAAAACCATCGAGCACTTCCTGGACGTGCCGGGGAGCAACCTTATCCCGTCTACAACTATTAATGACTTTAAAACCCAGTCATTTATTCCGCATGCCTTCACTCTTGAGCTGCATAATCAACACGGTACGCGATAGGCGCGGACGGAATCAGCCTATATGTGTTACTATTGGTCTCCCAGTTTCCTACTTGCCTAAGTACGATTACCTACAAAACCAACAGGTCGGTTGCTAGTGGTATATTTCTCGAGTGTTGGCGAACGACAATTGTAAAACCTATCCCAAAAAAAGACAATGTCACGGAATTAAATGAATTAAGGCCTATAAATATATTGCCTTGCCTATCAAAAATACTTGAAAAGGTGGTCTGCCAGCAGCTGACTGCTTTTATTGAAATACACAATTTACTTCTGTTCATGCAGTCGGGCTTTCGTAAGCGATAGCACGGCAACAGCCTTGGTTTATGTTATGGACAACATCCTCTGTGCTCAGGATAGGGGGGAGGTCACTGTACTTGTCCTTCCTGATTATTCCGGAGCTTTTGACACGCTGAATATCTCCTTACTACTTCTTAAAATGAAGTATTATGATTTTAGTCGTAACTCATTATCTTGGGTTCAAAGCTGCTTAAATGGGCGAACCCATCGAGCTGGTTGATGATGAGGGTAGTCAGGCCCAGAGGGGTCCCTCAGAGTTCCGTGCTAGCGCCTATAATCTACGCTATATATATAATATAATTATATATGTCTTTTAGATCTAATGGCGTAACAGAAGCTATCTCTAGGCTAAATGCGGACTTGTTGCGTATATCTGAATCAGTCAGAATGGTCAGAGACCAATGCCTTAGTAGTGAACCCTAATAAGACAAAATACATACTTCTGGGCACCAAGGGACAATCAGATAAAAAAGTACATGTCATGCCTGCAGTACACATAAAAGGTGATATAATTGAGCGAGTCAATGAGGCTCGTAACTTGGGACTGATAATGGTCGAGGGCTTACGATTTGAGAACCACGTAACAAAACCCGCAAGGAACTGCTTTTACCGACTAAAAGTAATGTACAAAATAAGAATTTATATAAGCACCGAGCTTCGTGTTATTTTATGTAAATCCCTCATCCTCTAAACTGAATTACGCAGACGCGGTGACAGGGCCCCGCTTACTATATAGATCAACAAATTTAGTACAGCATGTTCAGAATGCGTGTGCGTTCTGTTACACACACTTCTACGCACTTGGAAACGCATGATATCTCTCTCTTGCCGTAAGGTGAGGGAGTGATAGTGCCGTCCCGCTTGCGCCCCAGCCCTCTCGTCCTTGTTCAGAGTGCGGTCCGGAATAGTTGTTATTCCGTGGCGTGTTCGGAACTTGGGCGAAGCCAAACAGCTTTGTGTATACATATATGTATGGTCTGCTATATAGCGAACACAAGGAGATCACCAGATCTCAACAGGTCCGAGGGCGCACCGCGCGACATACTCCCCGACCTTTTTGAAGAAAGGTCCGGGAAGTAGACAGCAAGTCCGACGGAGGACCGAACCACCATTGGAGCCGCCCCTACCAGCGATGCCCAGGAAGAAGATGGAACGTACGGTGGCCAGGAGACCCCTGTTCCCTACGGAACAGGAAAGGAAGGAGTTTTTGTCGGAACTGGAGTAGCTAAGTCCGCAAAAGCGCGCAGCGTCCTCGCCCGTTGAAGGCTCTTCCAAGGTGGTCGTAGCAGCGGAGTCATCGCACTCGACCGCCACCTCACCATCGCCATCCGCCACCGCGATCTTCACGCTCAACACCGACTACGTCACCCGCTACTTCACGGTTCGTGCGGCACATACCGGTGAGAGGTGGGAGACCCGGCTGTTTGTACCACGCGCAGCTGGACCGCTTGAACAGCGAGGAGCTCGGACACCTCTACGAGGTGAAAGAGCTCCTCTGCATGCCCGGAGTAGTCGTAGATGGGTGGAAGGGCAGACAGGGACCAGCTCAGTGTCACCGATGTCAGCTCTTTGGACAACCTTCTGCGCACTGCCACCGGGAGATTAAGTGCGTCCGCTGCGGTGGGGTCCATGCAGTTATTTTTTTGGTGAGCCCGGGTAGACCACCAAAGCAAAGGTGTTGTTGGTCGGCGACCTGAACTCCAAGCATCCAGTTTGGGGATCGGCCGTCACGAACAAGGCTGCAGGAGGTGGAAGAGATACATGATATATATAGAAAAACATAAATCTAAATTTAAACATGGGTAGGTAATTAAAAATTAAGATTAGACGCAAGCTATGCATAGAAAATAAATAAATTTATGAAGCTTCCCACCTGATCGTTTTCTGAGCTCTGTAATGGCGGTAACGACGCAATAGCCCTTCTTTTGTTGAAGTCTGTTTCCCATCGTGTCAGTGCTCTCGGGTAGGTGCAACGTAATTGATACTCTCAATCTTCAAGACTACACAGTTTGGTTATGCAAAAAGATATTGTGTCTACTAGAGTCAATAAAGTTTTATAGTCGCTTGTTACACATTCGGAATATATTAACAGTTATAGAATACGTGTAATAATAATATACTCAGATAATATGTATTATTGGGCTCATTTTAATGAACACCCAATTAAATTATTCGATGTTCCAAATTACACATTATTTTCACAATAATAAATACATAAATTCGGTCTATTTTTTTTTTGTATATTCTATGCTGCTGCTGGCTAAGTACGTGACGGATGATAAATATTCTTACCGTGGAGTGTAGTAAGGTCCGTGTCAATCACTGTAATTGGACGCCATGGGGCTAGCCATAAGTTACGTAATACGTACGCACCATAGGAAGCACAGACGATTATTTTATTTATCATTTTGCTAACGTATCTACAAATTTTATTACCTATCTTTAATTACACATTCACATTTAAAATTATCACTGTTGTGGGTGCATACATAATGATAACTCATTTAAGTTGGTATTGTTTTGGAATGTTTAGTTGCTCAGGTTTATGATATTTCCGGATATCATAGGCATTAACTGAGTGGTCACCTTGCACTTTTGTGCATCTTCCTGCACAAACACTTAGTAGAAGTAATTCATATTACTTTTTGGCTGTAATCCCAACATTTATTTTAA
>JAFELO010000432.1:0-15544 GCA_017140195.1 Eumaeus atala | reverse complement strand
ATTGTATAGGCCAAATATTTTGTTTATAAATTATGTGCTGTTATTAGTTATGTTAGATTAGTACCTACTTCAGTTTATTGTTGTTGGTGTAACAGCGTATGTAAATTTAATTATCTCAATAAAAGTCTTCTTATTCTTATTCTTTTGACGACTACCGCCCGTGCCTATGCCTCCCATAGGCATCCGCATAATTGTCATGTATATGCGTTGCTATTCCTTCCTTCGCCTCTGCAATGAGCTACCCATACACGGCACGAAACGCGTTGTAGCATAGCTGTCATTTTATACGATGCAGCATAGCCCTACCTTTAACAAAATTAGTATTATGGAAAAATTCCATTTCCAATATATATGTCAACTGTATGCAATAACACTTATTTATCATACGAATGAGTAAAGAACATTGTTTTGTAAATTTTCAAATTTTCGTTGTGATATTCTTACAGCAAATTAATATTCCCTGGGCCGACTGGGCGCGGAGCTTGTTCCGTGCTCATTTATACGGTCGGCCCAGGGATCCCTCTCGAGATCCCTTACCAGCTCTAGCTGGGCCTCCTCCTTGGCTCTGCAAACGGCCTGCTGCAGGATCTTCACCCTTTCCACGGAGATCCTACGCAGCCTGTCGTCCCTGTCGACGTCCTGGGGGCGTCACCGCCTGCTCCGGGTGTACTGCCTCCTGGCTCCGTTGCAGGCGGCCCGGAGGCTGTTACGGTACACCTACAGGATTAACACACAACATTAAAAATTTTATGAATAAGCAAACTATTTTCGTTACCATATTTAATTAACTATTACACTAGTAAGTAGGTAGCAAGTAATATTGAATTATGTAAATACAATCTTCAGTATTATTTTATGAATGCATTTAACATTCCCATAATAAGAGTACAGATCAAGACAACCAAACCTGTGTTGGGATTTCAAATTATAGAATAAAATCCGAGTCAGATAATAAGAATAAGTCGTCACAGTACTATAAACCATTTAAGCGGATTACATTGATGGAATAATAGACTACAGGCGTCTTTAAATAGTTTCATAGCGAAGAGTGAGAATCAAATAAATTCACATTACTAAGTTTAAAGACGGCGACGGAAAGCTTGTACCACCAGTGGAACAGCACTTTTATGCAAAATATCTATTATCCCGGCAATTTCTGCAGCTTATGTGCTTTAGTGGTAATGGTTGTGTCAACAGTGTTATTTTCATATTATTGAAGAAGGACTGACGAAGTTACTGCCCTTGTATAATAAGAATATCACAACGAAAACTTGAAAATTTACAAAACAATGTTCTTCACTCATTCGTACGGTAAATAAGTGTTATTGCATACAGTTGATATATATAATGGAAATGGTATTTTTCCATAATACTAATTTTGTTAAAGGTATATGCTGCTTTGTATAAAATCTATTAATATATTAAGCTATGCTGTCACGTTTCGTGCTGTGTATGAATAGCCCATTAGGATACATTTAAATATATTGTAAGCTGTCGTGTATTTTAGTTCAAATTAATGTGAAGTTAGTAATATTATGAACTAACTTAGCTCTGTTTTAAATCTCATCTCATCCACCCCAAAGTTGTCTTCTTCCTTATAGTTTATTATATTCCTGCTTATAGTTTCATACCGATTTATTGTTTGTGTAAAAAGAATATTACACTTTGCGCCTCTTTGCTAGGGCGCAAGGTAGAACGCGGGCTAGGGCACAGGTCAAGACGCAGGCTAGGGCACAGGCTGGGGCGCAGGCTGGGGCGCAAGCTAAGATACACTGAAGCTTTATCACAAGAGTAAAATTTCATCTTTGCCGTGATTGGAAAAAGATTTTTTTACTTCTGTTATTATAGCATCAAACTTTATACTTATCTCCACAAATAAAATGTCTTTATCGTAATTTCCTTATATCTTGCCTATACCGTTAGAGTCCCTAATACTTTAGGGTCATCGTAATAGCAATAGAATTGGCAATTTATGTCCCAAACTATTCATATTGTATTTCATAGGATCGGATATAGGGTTAACTTTAGAGGTAAATACCAACTTGTTATTGTTGATAACTTAATGTTATTCGACGCATATGGCGCTAGGCCTTTCTTTTCGTACGTAATTAGTTATACATTATATACACGTTATTTCTGACGGTACAAAAACTTAAAAAAAATATCTCTACATGGCCCATTGTGGTGATACGGGGCGGAGTGAAGGAGGGCTTAAGCGGAGGTTTATGGGTGTCTATCTATAGTCACGAAATAACTCTCTTTTGTGCTCCAATGGTTTCTCGTTTGTGCTCCAATGCTATAAAAATACGTTTATTGTATTCTCGTAGGAGCATGGAGAGCAGTAATATACTGGATATATATATATATATATATATATATATATTAGTACTATTCTAATATTAAATCCAAATCATATATAGCCAGTAATCCAAGCCTCAAGTTTAAATTGAACTTGTACGCCTGTTTTTTGCCGTATATATGTGGCGAAATTTGGTTAATGAGCTATTTCATTTCATGTAATAGCAAAATATATTATGCTCAATATCTAAATAATTATGCGAGAATATTGAAGGCGATGGATCTAAAAGAGGTAATAATACCTTTCGAACCTAAGTATTTTATTTTAAAACTTTGTGTGAATAGAGTATATATATTATATGGCCAAGCCAATCGATTGACCAGTAAAAATAAAATTGAAACACGATCTGAGAGGGCAAACCAAAACATTGCGGTTCAAGCGCATACAACAGCACTGTAGAACCAGCTGCCTCCTTGGTTATTTCTGATCTGATACGACTTTGGGACATTTCAAAACTTTTTATTTACTCTCAAAATTTTAGACAATTTAATACAAAGTTTACCTTTTTCACAAATTGAAAGTGGTTCTAGAAAGTAGATATATAAAGCTTTGAAGGATTTAAAAAATAATTTGAAGTTAAGGTATTTTCTCCGATATCGTATACGTTTATCGCGTCGTTCGATCCATTTTGGCCAATGTTCAATGTTCGGAGGTCATCGTTCAATAGGATATTAGATAGTGTTGTTCAAGATCGTTTTTATCGTGCTTTAGCATCGAGGAAACTTGAGTACTTTCAGCCTTTTTTGTATATTGAGATATTTCAACTTATTTTAGCAGTATAATTTGTGTGATGTTAGCGATCTACCTCGGCTTCGATTGTAAGTAAGTTTACTTACTTTAGCATCGGGGAAACTTGAGTACTTTCAGCCTTTCTTGTATAGTAAGATATTTTAATTTATTTTTTTGCAATATAATTTGTGTTATGTTAGCGATCCGCTTTGGCTTCGCTTGTAAGTAAGTTTACTTACTTTAGCATCGAGGAAACTTGAGTAGTTCCAGCCTTTCTTGTATAGTGAGATATTTTAATTTATTTTTTGCAGTATAATTTGTGTGATGTTAGCGATCTGCCTTGGCTTGTAAGTAAACTTAACATATTATACACTGAAACCTACCGCGGGAATCGATCTATCCATTAGTGACAATCGCATGAATATATGTTCATTAGATTTTAGGAAAACCGTTCACATACGGACAATTTTTGTGACGTTGTTTTATATATGTATGGATGTGCAGACACTCCATGAAAATAAAAGTATAAATAAGTCGTCCTCTTGACCAGACCTGACTAACATCTGGCTTTTATCTAATAATAGTAATAATGTTGCCTCAGCCGTATTTCGGTCACGGCGTCCATCTCCGTAGAGAATAGCCAATTGCGCAGAACATATTATAGTGCACAAGTGATCTCCTTCTCCGATGGGCCTACAATTCGGCACGATCCGAGAGCAATCAGGCGGAGGACCGAAGGCTTAAAACTCTCCGAGAAAATTATAAAAAACACTTTGGAACGACCCGGGACTCACACCCGGGACCTCATGACTATGGTTGAACATGATTACCGATATACCATGAGACATTTTTTTCTCACATATAAACTTAATAAAGTGAAAAATATTGACAGGTCGTTAGTGATTAAATTACTATACTTATTTCGGTCACGCATTGCGCTGAAGGTATTGTCAGTCAGATGCTGTTTAATTATACAGGGTACGGCAGGGAAATTAACTTTTTTGAATTGGGCGCCACGGAGCAAGAGGAGGTCAGAGAGGGGTGGGGATGGCCTCACTCGGAAGAGGGGTTCTTAAAGTCTTTTTACGACTCTTGTCTGTTTCAGTCACGCGTTGGACACGGGAGCAGCGAGCGTTCGCCGTAGAGGCCTATTTTTCAAACGGTCACTCGGTGGTCGCCACCCAACGTGCTGTATGGACCCGCTTCAATATTCTTCCCAGGCGTAAACTTGAATATCCTAATAAATAATGATTGTCAAAACGTGACCTTGAATATCCTAATAAATAATGATTGTCAAAGCGTGAACTTGAATACCCTAATGAATAATGATTGTCAAAGCGTGTATTTGAATATCCTAATAAATAATGATTGTTAAAGCGTGACCTTGAGTATCCTAATAAATAATGATTGTCAAAGCGTTAACTTGTATAACCTAAAAATACTGATTGTCAAAGCGTGGACTTAAATATCCTAATAAATAATTATTGTCAAAGCGTAAACGTGAATATCCTAACAAATAATAATTGTCAAGGAGTGTAAATCTAAGTATTATTTAACAGTTAAGTCGTATCTTAGTTATACATGATCTATTGTGTTTGATACAAGTTCGACTCTTCTATGCTGTACTTTATATTTACACATAAAATAAAGATACGTAACCGCTAGCTTTACACTATAAAACTTACCACTTAAACAACAAGTTTTTTGACTAGACATTTTGTCTAGTTCTGCTTAAAAGCAGTAAGGTCAAAAGCTTTTGCCCAAATTATATTTTTATTACTACCTACCTAGAAGTAAAAGTAAATAACCTAATTAGTTCTTGTAAAAATAATTTAATAAGCAAAATTACATACAACTTTAATTAAAGTTAATCTCGCAAGATCCGCAAGATGAAGAAAACTTCCAAACAAGAGGGATCAGCAATATCAATTTTCATCTGAAGTCAAATTTGTACGCTTTATGCGTTGAGTAGACGTGGATATATTTATAATAATAATTATAATTATAAAATATGAGTTGCTAGCCTGTAGAGGGAATAGATATCCTAATAACCTGACATTTAATTGAAAAATATAAAACCGTATAATAAGCGTATAATATATTACGTGCCCAGTGTAGATCGCGTTGTTACTACGACTTTAGCAGGAAACAGAAATATAATAAAATACACATACATAAGTAGGCACGAGTACGCGGTGGCCCATCGGAGGGGAGGAATAAAGAAAGACGAATCTGCATGAATATATTGCGGATGTCTATGGGGGTTAGTAGGCATCAAAAGGCTCCTATTGCTCGTTGTATATATACCCCTAAAATATAAAAAACACTCCATCAGACGCAGCCGGTTAAAACTTGAGGTGTCATAAATTAAAAGCATACTTTTAACACTCAATTGAGGCTCGTTTCGTAATCTTTTAATTTATGGCGTTTTTTAAGTCGGAAAATCTAATCTTCGTGTGTCAGCACCGCCACGCGAGTTTACTCCTTCAGAGCACACCATCAACATCATCATCATCCGAACAACTGCTGCTGATGAAACGAGGCTGGACACAAGCCTCCTCTATAGAGCGCGATGGGTCACGGTCACGAGACAAGCCTCCTCTATAGAGCGCGATGGGTCACGGTCACGAGACAAGCCTCCTCTATACAGCGCGATAGGTCACGGTCACGAGACAAGCCTCCTCTATAGAGCGCGATGGGTCACGGTCACGAGACAAGCCTCCTCTATAGAGCGCGATGGGTCACGGTCACGAGCCACTTGCAGCCCGCCACCTTAACCAAGTCGTCAGTTCACCGGGTGGCGGGGCCGCCTCTCGACAACCTTACTTCCCCAACGGTTATCGGTTCTGCGACGAATGTGGCCTGCCCATTGCCACGTCAGCTAACTGATTCCCTGAGCCATGTCGGTTACCCCGGATCTGTTGCAGGTTTCCAAATTTCAGACCATATCTCGCATAGAGACCGTCTCGCGCATAGGTACGTACGTACTCTTGGTGTATCTATGCTAAGAGTAAGTACGCACTCTTGGTGTATCAGCAGCAGCCTCAGCAGTTAACAATGCCACACGACTTTAATGCTTGTATTTTATTACTACATAAGTAGAATAATGTTCCACCATTAATACGCAGACCACGTTAGTCATCATAACATTATGATTGCCATCCCACACTCCCATGCGCAGTTTTATACCTCTAGATAATGCAATTTGAGAGGATAAGGGGACGTTCAACTGTTGCGCGATAACAGCAATTTTTTTAAGCGGCCTAAAAAACTTTAATGTAAAAGCATCCGCCGTACTTCTTTCTATTATATTAGATGGCCGTACAAATATTTATTCTTTCGTGACAATATAACAGAACAGATTTGGATGAAACTTGGTACAGATGTGATACATACAATCTGGGAACATATAATAATGTCTACTTTAAGTGACAAAAAATATTTATTTTATCGTGAAAAGTGTATATTTATAATAGAAAATATAAATGAGTAATACTTCTATTCACAAGGAAAGGCAAATTTATAAAATAAAATAGCCTCACACTGTTATCTTCATGTACTAAAAGTTGTTACGATATGCCTACAGGATAAACACCTAACGTAAAATGTTATGAATAAATCAATTATTTATGTTACCATATTTAATTAACCATTTCACTGATATGTAGGTAGCAAGTAACGTAAAATTATGAAAACACAAATCTTCAGTACTTTTTATGAATGCACTTATCATTCCTATAAGAAATTTACATACAACTCAAGACATCAAAACTTGTGCAGGGACTTCAAATCATAGAATAAAATCCGAGTTAGGTGATAATAATAATTTGAGGCAGTTCTGTGAATGAATTTTTTTTTTAATAATATAGGGGGCAAACAAGCAATCAGAGGCTTTTTACGACTACCGACGCCCATGAACATCCACATAATTGCTATGTCGATGCGTTGCCCTCCTTTCTAAACCCACCCAATGGGCCACCGGCTTCTCATAAACCGCACGAAGCGCGGCACGAGAACTGAGACGATGAAGGTCTATGATTTTTCTCAAGTCTTTCAGGGCATATACAAATTTGTTTATTCGTTCACAGACGTAATCTATGTGCGATCTCCGACATAATTAAACATCAATTTTTACTCCTAGAAATTTGATTTCAGTTAGTTCTTCTATTTTAGTATCTTTATATTCGATTGCTAATGTCCCGATTTTGTTTTGTAGAATCTCATATAGTTTCTTTTGGTCAAATTTACTTGCAGGCTACTCTGGCCCAGCCACCTTATTACAGCCTTAGTGGTGTTCTTGATATCATCTTCAAGACTAAGATAAGAGTGAGCTTTATTGTCTGTGCTTACCGTGATTGTTATATCATCGGCGAAGAGGGTGCATTTATATTCTATAATAGTAGGCATTTCATTTAAGTAAATTTTAAATAATAATGGGCCCAATACAGTTCCTTGTGTAACTCCTTCTATATTATTTTTGTAGTCTGAAACGTAATATTGGAGTTCGTTGATTTTGTTCACTTGTTTTATTCGAACCTGTGTTTTGTGGTTACTTAGGTATGATCGGAACCACTCGTTTTTGATACCTCTGACTCCTATATAATCTATTTTTTTTTTATAAAAATCGCATGGTCAACGAAATCAAATGCCTTACTGACATTAAAATATATGTTGCTTTTTCATTACAAATTTATGCTGTCTAATATTGATTTGTGTATATATAGCTAAGGATGTTGATTTATTCTGTTCAAATAAAAGCTGTTTGGGTCTTATTATATTCATTCGATTGCAGGACTCCACCAAATTTTTTGAAAAATGCCTTTGACATGCATTTTTCAAAATAGTTTGCCATTTCATTATTTTCCCCTCTTTTGAATAATGGTTTGACCATGGAGAATATCAGACTGTCCAGAAATATTCCCGAGGACAAGAAAGATTTATAAGGTAAGACAATATGTAGTTTGTGCTATCTATACATTGCTTAACAATGTAAGTACATATTTCTTCGCATCCGACAGCATTTGTATTATTAAGAGGCATACATTTTTTACTTCCACCATTGTCACAGGTATTAGATACATTGAATTTGGTTTGTTAGAGGATATGTTGCTAGTAGAATTGTTAAATTTATATTGGTTATTATCATCATTATCATCTTCCTTATTATTATCATTATTATTACGGTTAAATTGATATAATAATTAATAAATTTATTGGTTATTTCTAAAGGGTATGTCACAATTTTGTTTCCATCCTTTATACTAATTACGTCTGATATATTACGACTACAATTTTATTCATCTTTTACTATATTTCCAGACGTCTTGCATTTGTTTTTACTGTTCTATTCTTGATATATTTAATCTCTTTTCGAAGTAAATATGTAAGTTTTTAATATTTTCGAGTACCTCGTATTTTCTGTTTGCAACTTATTTTTAATCCTTTGGTTATCCATTGTGATTTTTAAACGAATTATTTATTTTCATTTTGACTGCAGGAAAATTTTGTTGATAAAATAAGCATATTGTCTTGTGAAACTTATCTTTATCAAACTCGGGTTCTTCCATGACGACCTTAAATGTCAGGCTGTTAAAGCATTCACAAAATTTTTGTATATAATTCCTTTATAAATGAAGTACGTTTGAGTATTATTTTCTTGCATTGATTTTACAGGAAATTTTAGTACCTGAGCAGTTTCGTGGTCTGATAAGTACAGCGGCAGAATTTTTGACGTTGCGTTCTTTATGTTGCTCCAAGTGTAATATAAGCAAGAGGATTGTCTGGTAGGTAGTTTTATATGTTGCATCAAATCATAGTTGTCTGCTATGTTGTGTTTGCTTTTTTTTTGTTTTTAGGGTGTTCATATTGAAATCACCAATCATAACAATCTTTTTCCTGTATCCGTATTTTTTAAGCACGTCATTTAGTAGACCATCTAGTGTCTTTAGAAATAAGTTAGGGTCGCATTTGGGAGTTCTATAGATGTAAATTATTATAAGATTATTTCAAGTAACTTCGATTTCGTAACAGTCAAATTATCTTTGGAATGTGATCTTTTTGTATTCTAGACTTTTTTTTACCAATATGCACTCTTTGTAGATTCCTACAGTGGCTAGCTGCAAGAGTATAGTTATTTATTGTAACGCAAGTCTCGGAGCCCTTTTTTAAGTAATGTTCCTGAGAAACATACTACATCGGGTTCATCATTCCTTTCAATGAGCTCTAACAAAGTCATTTCTAAGTTCTCCTTTTTGGATAGTATACTGGTTATGTTCTGGTGTAGAATCTTAAAGTATTTGTGTTGTCTTTTAGTGCCCTTGGTTACGAAGAAGATTTTTATCCTCCTTTGTAATAGGAAAAAAAAACGGACACGTCACTTCAGTGTCATTATTTCATACGGAAGTTCGTTGCCAAACGGTGATAGCATCAATATTTTCTAGTGCAAAAAGAAGCAGTATTTCTACAACCGGAACTGTTCACGTTGTGCGCAAGTTGTGCATATAGTGTCGAGCACTATGGCACTACCTCCTAGTATGCAACATACCTCTTCATAAAATGATGGTTTTCGTCAAAAACACTTGATTGCATAGTACTTGCTGCATGCATGCTACTTGATCATCATCATCATCATTATCAATGCTATGTATGCTGCTATAAATGCTGGACAAGGGCCTCAATGAACGCCAACGCTAAGACGACATATCTCCTGCTACTCGTATCCATCCCGGACCGGCTACTGCATGGAGATCATCTTCCCACCTGAGGAACGGTCGATCAACACTTCTTTTCTCCTAAATGCGGCGTCCACTCCAGAACCAGACTGGCCCATCTGCCATCTGTTCTTCTGAGTGAGTGACCAGCCCATTACCACTTCAGCGAACTCATTCGTCGCGTGATATTGGATGCCTTACTTCTCTGCCTTATGACTTCTGTACCAATTTTGTCGGACAGAGAAACACCTAACATATCACGTTCAATAGCCTGTTCAGCTATGCGGATCAGTTTTTAATTGAGACCTGGATTAAGAGGCCATGTTTCGGCTCCAAAGGTCATCACCGTTAGAACGAATTGGTTGAAGACTTTTGTCTTCAAGCTCAGCGGTATAGGCGATGTGAGAATGCTACTTGATTGGTAGTATAAAAATACTGACAATAATATTGTTGTATGATTGCGTAAAAATTAAATCCGGATACATGTCTTACCAGTGGAACAGCATCTTTATGCAAAATAGCTACTATCCTGGCCATTTCTGCAGCTTATGTGCTTTAGTAATGTTTCTATCAAGTATTGTTTATTTTCATAATATTGAAGGGATGTCGGCGGTACTGCGCTCGCATGGTAGGGTGATCAATCATTGAGTGACGCAGCGATAAGATCAGTTATTAGATTATTATTATTGTAGACATTATAGACTAATATTACTATTTTTAACTAACAGTGCCACTCGGTTTTACCCACACAACATGCATACTTGGTCGTAGCGTGATGCAATATAGTTTCCTAGATAAATGATCTAACGGTCACTGTAAGAATTTTTAAAATCGAACATCCTTGTGATAAGCGCATTCAAACAAATGTAATTTTCAGTTTTGTAATAAGCGATTGCAAGCAACACAGTAATTTCAGGCAGGCAGCGATATTTTACAGCTGTATTTTAACATTTGTGTTTTCTTTTTCGTATACCATCCTGTGGTCAAGTGTGTAGCATGGACCCTAAAAACTGATTGTGTATTTTGTTTTGTAACATTGTGAACTATGTAAAAGCTTTCGATTCTATCGAAACCTGGGCTGGCGAAACATAAAATAAATAAAAAAACCACATTAGAAATGACAATTCAAAATATTGACAAAATAAAAGTTCTATTCATTGAAGAATACAATCTAGGTGTTATTTTTGTTAATAGATATTTATACTTCAAATTGACCAAACTGAGAACAATACGTCTGAAATATTGAGTTTCATAATTAGATACAGTAACGAATTGTGTAATTCAGTACGGCCCCGAAGACCATGAGATGGGGACACCTTGGGTGTGTAACTCGGTGATGTGTTATAGCTTGCCATCGTACGCATAATACTCCTCACCCAGAGTCCATCTCTTAGGATGGCCACACAGCCCAAAATATGTCATCCTGACGTAAGGCATCAACACATATAAGTGTATAATACTTGGTAGACCCAAGACCAAGACTCTTATATGTCCTGGCTACGTGTCCAGCCCACTTCCATTTAATTTTTTTTGTATATTTTTGACAAGTATTATTGGTGAGTGGTGGGCGGTAGTTATTAATTTTTTTTCATCGTATTAAGTTTTAGTTCTGGAGTAGAGTGGAGGCCTCATTTAGGAAAACGAAGTGTTGGTCGACCGTTCACCAGGTGGGAAGACGATCTCCGTGCAGTAGCAGTTTCGGCATTTATTCGAGTAGCAGTAGATAGGTCGTCCTGGTGTTCATTGAAAGAGGGCTGGTAATGATGATGATGAAATTGTAGTCCTATATTTTCGCTTAGTTCCCATATGACAGACACGAAGATTGTTGGTGATAATGGGTTTGACGCCTCTACATACTTTTACGATAGGTCCCAATCTGTCAAGTCTCACACTGCAAAATTTAATTTAATTTGTTTATTTAAATTCTCTGTACTTACAGCTAAACCAAGACGAGCATAGAACAATTTTTTTAAATAATTATGAATATAAATAGTGGCTATGATATCAATAGGAAGCATCAGCAATATATTCGTGCTTCTTAATATCACTGTACAAAGTAATTAGAACAAGACTTAATGAATTGAGCCAAACATATATTATATTACTTACACTATTCCCGTGGATGTCTTCCAAATACTTATAAAGTAGTTGGGACATCTTGGCTTTGTAATGCTTTACATGTATGACGTGTCATCAATTGTTGACAAACCAAATAAATAAATCTAAAAAAAAAAACATACAGTTAAGAGTGCAGTGCCACTATCTTTTCTGTTCAGTAATCAGAGGTGCCAGTGTGACGAGGACTAATAGGAATGTAACGAAGCTGGGATACGGCTCGCCACACTTCGGCTGATGGTTCTGCTTGGGCATAAGAAAGGGCGAGTCTCATTGCCGTCACGTGCCATGCTATAACGCAGCATATAACGCAGTCTATTGTTTAAGAGAGAGGGTGAGCGGTTAAGAGAGGCGCACAACCAGCGCCGCTCAAGAGGTCCAAGGCGTAGAGTCTAAAAGCAAATCCTGCCGCCTTTGGAGGGGCTTAACGCACCTTAACGTAATAACCTTAACGTAGTAACCTTATCCCAGCGCACCTTAACGTAATAACCTTAACGTAGTAACCTTAACGTAATAACCTTAACGTAGTAACCGTATCTCAGCGCACCTTAACGTAATAACCTTAACGTAGTAACCTTAACGTAATAACCTTAACGTAGTAACCGTATCTCAGCGCACCTTAACCTAATTTAGGTAGTACCTCTCGGAATGGGCCGAAAATAGCACCCGCTGGTGGGTCGCGCTCGTATGCTACCGCTTTCTCGTATCTGCTCCGAAATTCGGCTAGGCCGACTATGTTATTATGTGGACTTCTATCCTGCTACGGCCTGTAGAGATGATGAAAAAGAACATGTGTAGATATATAAAATATTGCTGGTCCCAATTATTTCGATAATGTTCCAATAATTTATATTCACTGGGCATAACAGTGATATACTCGATCTGAATATTGTACCAGGTGCGCGCGATACATCAAAGTCGAAACGGAGCCTCCGAATTACTTGTGCCACTCAATTTCCTCGAGTAAACGAATTCCAAACGTAACTTGAAATATCTTGTAGGAGACAAATTTAATCATGTATGTAACGATGACATAGTTATTTAATAAATCAGATATCTATGAATGACGTGACATTACTGGGATTTATTCGAATAAAAGAGATCTCTTTTTATTTTGCAGCGAAATATATTTAGGTATTTCAACCGGCCCTGGGAGAGAGCCGATAGGTGGGCAAAACTGGCGATTATACCGAGTACGAAACAAAAATCATCGGCCGCCTGTAACCGTCAGTGTCAGGGCATAGAATACTTCACTACTATTTAAATCCCTAATTTCAGTTTTGATAAAGTATACATTGTCAATAACAACTCCAAATTTCCGAAAAGTATTATTACTTAGATAAATTAAATAAACTTCTAGTTACTTAAGTCTTAAAATAATTTGATTAAATATTTTATTCACTTAAATTAATGTATCTGACCAACTTAATAAAAAGCAACGTATTACTTGTCAGAGTACAACTATTAAATTTAAAACCACATCGTTATCTGCAAAAGTAATTGACCGCCTAATTTTTTTCAAACGTTCGAGAGATTCAAGCTTAATGCTACTGTCCTTAAGAATAAATATAGTGGCTGTGCCCCGCGGCACCCTCGTAAAACACATCCCAAGAACGAGACGGTCCACTGCATGTTTTGTCTTGTACCATGAATAGAGAAGAATAGCTCGTACTCACTCGGCTACATCAGTTTTAAGACATTTCCGAAAATTCATATTATTGTTTTAACGTCGTTCGCCTCAACTGCCCCTATTAATTAAGTGCATTTACGGTAAAATGTTTACATGCATATAAATTAGTTTATTTTTATATAAACATAGTATATTTTTTGCCACTCAAATAAGACAACTTCATATTTCATCCGCTCGTTTAGATGTGTAAAGGAACAAATACAGCTTGACCCTTTCAAGTCAGCAATTCAGCCGAACACATTTTGTTCGAAGATTTATGGTGGAAAAGTAAGTCTTTTTATTAAGAGCATTAAGGCAGATGGTCATTGATATTGTTGCGAGCCGAGACAGTAATGGCTTGATATAATATTATTGGCAAATTGGACGGAAGGAGGAATGGGGGCAATGCATCCACAGGACAATAATGCAGATGTTTATGGTCACCAGCAGTCGTTAAAAGTTACCTATTGCTGATTTGCCTTGTTAATACTGAGCTTCCTGCTCTATTCATTACAGTGCATGTACGCTACATATACTGTAAAAAAGAAAGAAGCGAATTTATGGCAAAAAAATGGATAAGGAAGAAAATTTACACATTTAAAATTTTAGATATTCGAACACTGACTCAAAAATATCAATAGTCACACTCAGCGTGTCAAAACTGTCCATATAAAAAGTGTTTATATGTTATAAAAGGTGTGCACGATTTAAAATTGTGTACTTAAAATAAATTAAAACCGCACGCGTAATGTTCTCTTTACAATAAATATTACTTCTTTCAAATAGTATCTGCTGTGTAAAAACAAAATCATTCGCGTAATATAGACTATATATAATATGATTACATCCAATCTTAACTCGTTATGAATGACTGAATTAAGTGGTTCAGTATGAAATCGAAATGTTGGTATTTTTTAAATCATTTGGAGCATCTTTTTTGCAAATGTCAATAAGTAATAGTGATATAATTTTTAATTTATGTTAGTGGTAATTTATTCGTTGTTTTGGCCAATGTGATACAAAATACAAGTAAACCAGACAAGTCTGTTAGAACAAGAGGATAATTCCTCGTATTCCCAATTTCACCGTCACGTTGCGTAATGCAGCGCTGACACTACCAATGCTTTAAATAATATTCATACTGGTTTGACTCGGTCGTGTTTTTCACGTGGCGTTCGTCGCGTTCGTGGCTCCCATTCGTAGCACATCTAAGTAATTCGATACAATATTTATTGGCGAAATCCGGTGAACTTGCATGGCCGTTTTAAATATTTTACTTACGTAAGAAAAAATATAGAGCTAAAACAAACAAATGCGCAAGGTCAGTCTCTTCCTGTCAGGCTTCAGTGCCTGTCAGGCTTGGCTTAAGGATACACTTTGTCCTATGTCTGCAAAAGGGAAATCGCAGACTATGTCATCAGCCCTTTTGGCGGCCAGGCGTGACGCCAACACAACCATCTCTGCTTTTGGACAACGTTTCCTACTTCATGTCATTATCAAAAAGTGTAGACGAAATAATAATAAAGACTAACTAAGAATATAGGACAGTTAAAACAACAGCACTAGATGAAGTATTTCTTATAGTTTCACGTCCTGGCCCACATCTGCAGTATTAAAGGCGTATAAATTTAAGGCTCATAGATAATACCAACATTGCATCTGGGGCGTGAGACCACTTAAGATAACTTTCTACATTCACTTAGAGCTTTCGCGATAAAAATGTAGCAAAAAACTAAGTTTTCTTAAGTTTCACGTATTTATAACATGAAGCTGCGTTTCGTTAGGTCCGTGAGATTCCTTTTTAGTTGGCCTGTTAGAGGAGGAGTATGGAATATGAAAATGCTCACGCTTTAATATCGCATTAGAAACATTTTACGTCCAACAAATTGGCATACCGCTTAAGGTTACACAAAATAATATACGTTACAATATGCAGAATGAGTACGTATTTATATTTCGTGC
>JAFELO010000431.1:74186-96273 GCA_017140195.1 Eumaeus atala | reverse complement strand
GGGGGGGGGGGTTAAACGAGAAATTGGAACATCTTAACGACTACCGACGTAGATGAACACATTTACTACATACAGCACAATTTCTACGGGAGATACGAACATGTTAAGCCTTTTGATACCGACGCGCATGAATCCGTATAACCACTATGCTGGATGCAGCCCTCCTTTCCTCGTCCAGTGGGTCACCGGCCACTTATAACCGCACGAAATTCCACACAGAATTTACGGCGGTGTTATGTAAGTAGGAGGCCAAGAGGTCGTGCTGACTTAAGTCGGCCGAAGTGTAGCATAGCGCTACCTCCTGCTAGTACAGTTTAGGTATGATTAGATTTACAAGCCAGAGTACTTACCAGAGCTTTTAGCTAAGATCATATTGCCACGGCGTTCAGTCGTCTGGCACGACCTAAGCTTACATAGCTATAGGGGGCAAACGAGTAATCAGAGCCTTTTTACAACTAACGACGCTCATGAACATACATATAATTACTATGCCGATGCGATGCCCTCCTTCGCCCACCTCCCCAATGGGCCACCGGTTACTCACAAACCGCACGAAATGCGATACTGAAGGTGTCCTTTTTTTATTATGTTAGCGAGAGGTACCTCCCCGGTCATGCCGGCCGAAACCCGTTGCATTGGAGGATTTAGTGTCATGCACTATGCATGGCACTAACTCGTCCTATACATTTTCATAGATTTCATATATTGTTGCCCTTTCAACACTACCAACGCTTCTAGACATCTGCATTGTTATTGTGCAGATGCGTGGCCCTCCATTCTTCCTCCCCTCCAATTGGCGAACGGTTGCTCACAAAGCTCACGGAATGTGACAGTATAGACGCCACTTTACGGTGTTGTCATTTTAGCTAGAACTACCTCCCCAGTCGTGCTGGCCCAATTCAGATGCAATGTAGCATGGCACTCTAACGGAGTATAGATAAGATTAATAAATTCCCGGAAAGACGCTTATAACCCTCCCCCCCCCTCTCTAAGGAAGGGGCAGCTCACGTACGGCAGCTAAAGTTGGCCTTTCATTATCGGGGGGCTGGATTTTTTAAATTTATAAGTTGTTAAGCTCCTCGTGTTGGTACGAAAACGTCATTGAATAAATCCGAGTGGCACTTCACCGGACTTTGTTAAGATGATATTGTGAAGTGTTAATAGAATTCTTTATTTTGTTAAGATTATATTGTGAAGTGTTAATAGAATTCTTTATTTTGTTAAGATTATATTGTGAAGTGTTAATAGAATTCTTTATTTTGTTAAGATTATATTGTGATGTGTTAATAGAATTCTTTATTTTGACAGCCCTATTAACTAGCGAAGATGTCAACGTTATTGTAGTAGATTGGTCAGTGTACTCCTCTCAAAGCTACAACAACGCCGTGAGTGCGGTACCTAGCGTCGGAGCTTTCTTGGCTCGATTTATTTTAGATGCAATTGAAGCTCAAAAAGTAAGATTAACGACACTGCATTTGGTCGGATTCGACCTTGGAGCTCACGTAGTTGGATTTGCCGGTAGAGCATTAAATCGAAACGTGGCGAGAATCACAGGTAATGATGGCATTGTTGGTAATATGTACAAATCAATTTGAATCTTCTTTACAGTGTAACGAACAAATAGATAAATTAACATTTTTCGCCTTTGAATAAGCATTGTTCGGGAAAATAGACCTGTACATAAACATTTAGTAGGCATCGTTTAAATTGTTTCAAATCCGGTACCCTCGTAGGTGTTTTCTCTCTCTCTTTTTCTCTCTCTCCTTCTCAGCTTCTTTTCATACGTAAGACTCAGAAATCCAAAAGTACTCCGCCAAATCTAATTACTTTCATAACAAACTAACATTCTCTATTATTCACAAGGTTTCCCGTGAGATGTCCTGTCATAAATGCAGAATTTGTGGTCGTCGTAACGTATAATGTTACGTGCCTACAACTTCAATCAAATACATTACAATATAAATTGAGAATTTTCAACCTACTGAAAGGATTTAGCTTTTCTATGTTTCCGTACCTTAAAGGGAAACGGCATCCTTATAGGGGTCACTCTGCTGTCCGTCTGTTCGTGCATCCGTGCGTCTATCAAAATCTTTCTCGGAAAAGTTTTGATGGGTCAAGCTTATATTTACATTGAATATTTAAGACTGCATCATCTTAAAGCCTTGAATAAATCTTACTTCCAAGGCAACATAATCAATGGATACAGTGGTTTATATGCACACTTTCTATGACCACATCGATCGCACGAAAACTATTTGGAGCCATCCCTATTTGCTCCCTAGTTGTGGTTGATCTACAATCATTAACTTTGGCAGGAAGAAAACCTACAGTCCACAAGTAGTAATGAAAACTTGTTTTAGTAGCAGACGCTACTAAAAAAAAAAAGTTATGTAGTAAGTTTCCACTAAATCAGTGGAATAGTTTCAATTGTTAATGAGTCAATCTGTCAGTCTTTTTGAGGTGGACATCCCATGGACCTGTGATAATCGCCAAGCATATGCGTTGCCCTCTTTTCATCCTCTCCTGGGCCATCGGTTACTCACAAGCTGCACGAAGGGCGGCTGTATAGCTGTAAATTCTCTTTATAAGAATTATTTAGATTGGCTATCGGCTTTTTAGTGAGCAAAACAATATTGTAGTTCACGCTGAAACATCCTCATTCTCAGGTCTGAATCCAGTTGCCAAGCAGTGGGGAAGCAACTCGCAAAGATTGAGGAGCACAGACGGTGTATATGTAGAGGTGTTCCACACGGATAGTGGACTCTTGCTGTCGAACGGTATTAATGATCCGATAGGTGACGTGGATTTCTACGCCAACGGTGGTAACAACCAGCCGGGATGTTTTCTCAACCACTCGTGTAGCCACAACCGCTCCTGGGAACTGTTTGCGGCCTCACTGAATAACACGAAATTAATCGGCAACTTATGCAATGGTTTGGTGCAAGTCTCCTTGAACTCATGCAGAGGACTCACATTGCCGTTAGGAAATAATTATTTCAATAAGTTTGGGTAAGATTTCATTATTTCTCATAAACTTCGAATTGACCATGTTGCTATTAACTGTCCAGGTTTTTATAGTGTTCCCCACCATGGTTCAAGCCTTGTCGTGGCGGTGGGGCTCAGTAGCCTGGGGTGATCCGAGACATCTTGGGCGAAGCCAATTGAACCAAGGACATGGCGGCTCTTAGTACCCCTCCTGTAAGAAGAGGGGACTGAAGAGAAAAAGTGGCGTTGCTTTTGCGCACGGGGCAAGGGGGCGGGGATGGGTACCTCACTCCATTACACTGTCCCATAGTCGGTTGTCATGTGGTGCGGGACAACCCCATCTGTGGAAGGCATCGGTCCCTTCGGGGGCTGACTCGCCGTCGAGGTGCCCTGATGATTTGTTGTTCCGGGGCACTTCACCGAAGGCGGCACTGGTGGCGCTCGCGGTGGTTTTTGTGGGTATTCAGCACTATATAATATGCCGCGAGCCCCACACAACCCTAGATCCTACCCAGGGCCAATGAAGGCACGTAAATCCCTTTCCATGCGTCAACACAAAAAAAGAATATGTTGACTTTCTTAATGCTTCTTGACATTCTTATATAATGTACGAAACGCGACATCACAAAATTCCTTCACTTCTTAGTTATGTTACTTCCCCGTTCACGTTTATGTCTCACAGATTTTGTTGCCTTATAGTAATAACAATATAATTGTTAATAAAATAAGGATGTCGATGATGATGATACAATTCCTTTTGACGGCTGAACATCGTAATGGTAAAGAATACCCTGCTTATGTAAACATGCCCGAGTATGTTTAGCCAGAGGTCGCGGGTTCAAATCCCGTCTAGTCTAAAATCTCAAATAATTATGTAAAATATTTTAAATCTATAAAAATATTCAATATATTTCTGTTGTCGAGCACCGGTAAACACAAGACCATAAGGTACTATTAGTACATCGTGGTCTTGTGCTATTAATCGCATGGCTATGCTAGAGTGGTGTGATAAGTGCACAGATTATTTTTATTAAAAAACGACTCGTCGATACGGACTTCCTCATACAATCAGTCATGTTCCCTCCTTTGTTAAAACATTACCGTAGGTCAATCTCAATACAATAAAAAACTGTTTTAATCTGAAATCTTTCTACCAAGTTTCCTTGAGTTAGGCTACCGGGAAAAACTACATATTGGTCTACTGGTCTATTATTTGGAAGATTTGATAAACTAAAACTTAATTAATACCAGGGCACGCATTGCAATAACAATTTTATTTTATTTTCAGGACCGGCATATATCGTATAAACACGGGGCGAACATATCCTTTCTGAAGTTCCTATAATATTCTTCATATTTTCTGTATGTAGACACTCTAAGGCAAATAAAAGCGTTTCAGCAAATGCTTAAAGTTTATAATTACAAATGAAAACCTTATCATTTCTTTCGCATCACAAAATATGACTATATATCTAGTCCTTAATCAATAGAAAGAAATTAACAAAGACTTCTAGACTACTTTTACGGATTTTATCGCGGTTTATTTAATTATTAACGACCCGACGTTTCTTAAGCTTTACAGCAACCACGGTCACGGGTGGACTGGGATAACATATGTCCTGGTCTTATTAGTTATTAAAAGTACCCGAAGAATTATAATATCAGTTGTCCCGATTAACGCAAACAGTACTTATTTATATCTTGCTGTCTTGAGGTATTTTGTCTAGTTTATTATTTGATTATGTTTACATCTGGGTCCCAAGCAGAGGGAAGAGCACAGACATCTTCTTTATCGAAATTTGGATGTTATTTAATTCCAACAGCCTCATGGATCATCTTTGGTAGGAATCGGTGTTCCCTAGTGAGATATGTAGGACATGAATACACACAGATGTATTTTTTACATTGCGTAGATTAGTTGGTCCGACATTTACTTTTATTATACACATATAAAAAGGTTGTACAGTCAAACTGTGTTTGAAGTTGAATGATTTTTTTAAATAATTATGAAAAGATAGAATTTTGATCTGTGGGCGATCACTAATACTAACAACTAGATATATCAAAGAGCCACCACCGAATCATTTCTTGAATAAATAACATACTAAAGAAATAAACTTAAAAAGTGCAAAGGAATCGACATCCTATAAACCTTTCCAATACCAATAACGAAGACTGTCTAATTTCAGTATGTTGAAACAAACACGTGCATAAACAGAACTCTCCGAATTGATAACTTCCTAGGCCTGAAAACACTATTGACACGAGCGTGTTTTGTTCATGTTAAGCCAAGTGCGGCTATCGAAACGTTTATAGTATGTGTATCGGGTGTTGTTTGCGAACTTTTATATCTAAACGTTCGTAGTATGTGTATCGGGTATTGTTTGCGAACTTTATATCAATTTTTAACATATCCATGGAAAGTATATAATACGTAAGTAATCAACCCCCGGATGATATGCGCCAGTGGTTCCCCACCGTCACATGCAACAGATTTGAAGTGTCAAAGTAGTTGAGTCTTCTATTGCGAGGATTTACATGAACGGGGAGATATTAATAAGCAGACATCGGTTTTGAAGTTTCAGTTTGTCGCGTCATTGTGCATTGTGCAGACTGTATTTGTGAGCGAGTTGCATAGAGTAACGTTTAAGATGCAACACTAAGTAGTACAAAGTGTATATCGTTCTTAAACATTTTAATCTACTGGCTATGCCCTACGGCTTCACCCGCGTAAGCAATGGTTTCTATCAAAACACAAAACACTTCGACAAGGCTCGAATTTAGAAAAATTCCTACTTAGATAGCACCTAAGTCTTTAGAAGAATCCTCATGGAATTTAAAACGCCTAACACAAATGAGCGAGTGATTGAAAGGGTGATGTTATAGTTTTAGTAAAATAGTTGCAAAATATCTTGGACACCCAACGGTACGATACAGGGGTACGCATCGATACTAACATCGTAAAGTGGAAGCGTTTGATTGTTTATTTGCATTGAACAGGCACCGAAACTACTGGACCGATTTGAGGTATTATTTTACCTTATTTTAACATATGATAACTAAGGACGACATTATACATATTTTATAATTTTTGCATTTTTGCATATCATTGAATTTAGTAGACACGATACGTAGACGTGTATAAATAAAGAGTAATGTGTTACGTCCTTACATCGACGTTATAACCTATAGACGTCGCATGTCATAATTTCTACGAAAAAACGTTTAAGACAAGTCGCTGATGTATGCGGCGAAGGGAAGGCGTAAAAAAATACAATATGACTAGACATCTTCTCGCTAGTGATGGGAAATGTAGGTAGTGCTTGTCGATAGTATATCGTATGATGTTTGACGAGTGTTTACTAAATTATACTAAACTGATGCCAAAGAACAAAGAACATTGATGTGTTCTTTGACTCAGATCTCTCCAGGAATGTCTACATTAATGAAATCAATCATGAGGTTCACTTCTCAATTAACTCTTGGAAACGTCTTCAATATTCTTGCCTTTTCAACTAAAACCTCACATGCGCAGGCCCTATTTCAACCGATTATTGATTACACATATTTATAGTTTGTTTCATACAAAATATAAGCGGGTGCAAATGTGAGTGTGTCAACATCTATTGTATTATATGTATATAGGTGCGCGCTGATGTTTGTTCAAACGGCAATTTCCATTATAGGCATCCATAAGTGTTGAGGTCTATAGTTGTAGGATATAAACGATTTGTATGGACAAAGAAATAATTTATTATATATGTCGTAATTTTTACGATCAAATCTTCAATTTGTCAAATGCTTATTAATCAATATATTGCTGTTATAATAAATTATAGCAGTGTCGGAATTGTAAAACTTAATAGACATCGTCTAATTTTCATGCTTATAAAAAGTATTCCTCAAAATGTCTTGAGCAGATTACGCTGTATGTTGAAGGAACCAATTGCTACGTCTGGTGGCATTTATCCATTTTTATTTTATGCTATAGTCTTTTGGATGTATGTAACATTAAAAGATATTTTTAGTACCTACTTAAAAGATACAAAGCTTTCAACTGTTTGTAATGTATCAAGGCTATATTGCAGCTGAAATGGCTATCATGACTCCGAAGTTGCCTCTCGCACTCATAATAATGGCGTAGAGATGATGCTACAATGTTGGGTTTTAGTTTCGCTTTGACTGTGGGTATCAAGGACGTGGATAATGTAACCGTGAGTAAGCATTTGTACAGGCGTTTATAGGTGGCGCTATCTTCTGCACTCCGACTGCAGGTTTGCCACGTTATCTCATATATTTTCTGTATGTAGACACTATAGTAGGGATTACAATACATCTATAATTAAAAAAGACAGAAATAGTAGTATGCAGAAGTATTCTAAAACTGAAATATGTCCTAACAACAAAATCTAAAAAATTTTTTTTCAAAACAACTAAATCAGATAACAATAATTTAATTTTATGGCATGTAAGTGAGATCACTAACCTGTAACAAAATAATTTAATCAAGAATAACTCTTTCCAAATATAAAATACATTTATTTACATGTTTCTTTAGTTTTCCTGTTTATCGATAAATCACGATATATATTGTGATACAACACGGTTTATACGTCAAAATTATCAATGACAAGAATGGCAATAATTAATTACATTTGAAAGAAAGGGAAGGAATGATAAAAGACTGTCATTATTTCCAGTGTAAGTTGAGCTCTAAATAAATTATTTTCAGTTGAAATTAACTTACCTATGAAATGTAATGCCATCTTCTTTGATATTTGAATTTTTACAATTTTTTTCCACACCATTTTATTGTACAGGAAGGCGTAATGAATTTCATTTCATGATATATTATGGTAGGTCTTTGCGCAATTAAATAATGTTGACGGGTCACAAAACTGGACAATACTAAAAACTATTTTTCGTCACATATAAGCGCAATTTGACCGATGCCTTGATGATCTTGCCAGACAATTTTCGCCCAGTATTAGGCGTCTATGGGTTATAACATTTAATCATGAATTTCTCCTCTTTGGTTTTCAAATTCAAATCTGTACAGCTGTTTAGGAATACCAATTTCAAATTTGTACAGCTATTTACTCATGTATTTGTGCTTCGATGTCCGCCGTTCTTTACGTTAATCATAAGCGCTCAGCGTAATGGTAGCATCCTGGCCAGCCAGCCAAATCTGCCCCAAGCGAAAATTAACCCCAAAGAAGTTACTTGTAAGCGTTTAATGGACTAGTGCCGGGTTGTTCATTGCAGTTTTCTCAGATCAGGCCGGACTATTACGATGGATGTCTATTGTCAGAAATTGTAAATCATGATAGAAAAGCTGGCGGCTAAATACATCCTCCGCACTCCCCGGAACTTGCTCCAACAGAATACCATTTTTTTTTCGAAATTTTTATAAAATCTTGCAAGATAGAAACTTCAACTCCGATGGGACAGTGCAAAGCGCCTTCAAAGATTTCAGTGCTGCCAGTCCGACTGGTTTTTTTAGTAAAGGGATCAATGACCTACGTAAGAGATAGCAAAAGCGCACAGAAAACAATGGTTCTTTTTTCATTACTTTCATTACTAAATAAAAAATATACTAAATATAATATATATATCTAAATAAATAATATATATTAAGAAATATACGACTTTTTGTTCCTCCCATACAAAACGCCAATTTCATATGTAAGGATACTTGATATTACTGTTTACTGCTACATTATATTAGCTTAGGCTGAGTGAATAAATAAAAATAAATTAAATTGTTACTAATACTTGTAACTTTTACCATTATCATTTAAACTGTCTTTATGATTCCCTACGAATTCAGTCATAGCAAGTTGTTAGACCACTTTTATATAACACAAAGGCAGCAAACGAGCAGTCGAGCCCTTCAATGAGTACTGACACCCATGAACATCCGCATAATTATTATGCAGAAACGTTTCCCTTGTCACTCATTCCCCCTGTCTGCGCTGACGACAGTCCTATCCTGACGAAACGCTATAACATAGCCTTCACTTCACATAGATATCGTGTGAGCGAGAAGTACCTCCCCAGTAGTGCCGGCCCAATTTGGATACAATTTAGCGTATCACTACCTCTTACAAAAACTGTAAGTATAGGTATGTAACACTGGCTGTAATAAAATTGTTATATAAAGTATATTTTGAATCTGAGTGTCAAATTATAAATGCTAATACAAAAACTACGTTCGGAAATTATCTTACTGATAATAATAAGATACTAATTATTTATTTTTATTTATAATTATTACAAAAATGATTAAATCATAATAATCCACTATCTTTATAATATAGGACTAAGCAGTTCCTCATGTTTTAGCCACAAGATTTAGGGTAAATATTAGTATGTTGATGTATCCCTATACACGCACACATTGACGTCTCTAAAACAATACATATATATATATATATATATATATATGGCAGTCGGATGTTCTAATAGCCGTATCTCATTACAAGAAACTTTCAAAACCTGGCCCGTCTTGTTTTGTGGTAGGCCAACGATTAGCCAGATTTAAGACACTTGTTGAAATTCCGCCTGATAGAGCTCGCTGTTACACTTTATTCAATAAAGCTAGCCTTATTGCATTAATGTGGATCATTATCCGCCTCTTTGACAAGTTTTAGTTTCTAATTATAATACTCGTGACTTTGCTTGACATGGCAACAATTATGAAGTTTATTTGTTGAATACAGAGAAATAAAAAACTATGCCCAGATACGTTCGAATGCTTGTAAACATAAATGTAACCTTAACCTTCTTGTTTAGGTTATTTTTTAACTATTTTGTTAGGTATATTTTTAGGTTATTTTTAATAATTGACACAAGTGACAACCGTTTTAATTCGGCATCAAAGAGGTAGTGCCTCTGCCGTACGGTTTGTGATTTTCTGGTGACCCATTGGAGAGGCGGAACGAAAGCGGGCTACCCGTTGGCATACCAATTATGCTGATGGCTATGGGTCTAAGTCAATAATTTCTAGTTGTCCGCTACTATAAAAAATAAAAATATTTTATTATTTTTTTAGCATAATTTAAGAACCTTCACTACCATTAGACGTCTGGACACGTTAGATAGTGCTGTCATCTAGTGTTTTCTAGTGGCTATTTCTGAAAATCTTAATTTCTTTTTTGAAGTGTTATTTTTTTAAAGCATATGAAGACAAAAGAATAATACGATTAACTTTTATTCATTTGTGACTTTACAATTTTCGGCACGGAACTGAGCTAACTCCTAAATATCTCAAACTAGTATCTACTTTAAATACATGACGGGAGCGTCTGAATGCCAACGGTGGTAATAGTTTTTGCACTATAATATAACTCATTCTTATTTTAACATATTTTCAGTGCAATTGATCAAAAATACAGATAACCTACAGGTCCTAGACGCTATAAAAGCAGATGACTTGCCCTTTTGCTGTTATAACAATGCGAAAAGAAATGAGCAAATTAAGAATGTTCCGTGTCAGAAAAAAATAAATTTATTTTCAAATTACACTCACGAAAAAAAGTTAAAAAGGATGAGATAAATAAAACTCTAAACGACGCAGATGGACCTCTCTTACTAGACAAAAAAAATGTAAAAAGAACAAAAGCAAATGAACAATATAAAGAAAGTTAGTGTCGTTAGTAAAAGTAGAATTTCTTGGCAGTTTGTGGACTGGCAGAGAAATGCAGTTCAAATCAAATCAATTCAAATTTATTTCGAATAACATGTAAAAAATTACAATGTCTACTAGTGGATCCCAACCTAAGTTAAGCTTGTCTCTTGGGCAGCCATGTTATACATTTAAAGTGCAGTGTAATGTGTACATTATTTCTTATTAGTCCTGTTGCTATGTTAAAATCACAGGCGTTAACAATACAAAGTCACAAATATTCTGCTTGTTTCCTTCTTAACGATTTCTACAGCGAAAATTTCTTTAGTTGCTTTGAGTAGTTTTAGCAGGAAAACTTAGAATCCGTGGTAAGAAGTGACGGCTATTGCATGTCGAAGTTCAAAATGGATTTACGCGAATGCTATTTGACGGATTTTATCGCGTTTCATATGATTTTCTTGTGGAATGAGACAAAATTGCCGTAACAAACGAATGTTTCGAAATCCTTTTGCTGTCTTGTAATTTAAATATGTACTTCAGTTATAAATAGATAAGAATAAATATATATATATATATATATATATATATATATATAAACATTGTTCATATATATATATGTGTGTGTGTGTGTATATATATAGATAAATGACAAACAACTGATTATATATATAATAAATATCATTCTCATCATCATCATTAGGCCTATGTCATAACAAAGGACATATGCCCCTTTCTACTAACGCCAAGAGGATGGATTTTCTACCACCCGCTTCCATCCTGGAGCAGCAACTGCACGGATATCCTCTTCCCACCTGGTGAGCGGTCGCCCAGAACTTCGATTTTCTAAACGCGGCCTCCACTCCAGAACCTAAGTGGCCCACATGCCATCTGATCTTTTCAGTGTGTGACCAGCCCATTGCCACTTCAGCGTGATTTCGGATACTTTAGTTATCTGCCTTATGACGTCGTCACGAATTCTATTGGACAAAGAAACACCCAACATAGCACATTCAATAGCCCGCTGCGGTAGCAAACCTGCGAACCAGCCATACACTAAGGGGCCATGTTTCGGCCCCGTAGGTCATCACGGGCAGAACGCATTGGTTGAAGACTTATGTCTTCAGTCTCTGCGGTATAGGTGACGTGAGAATGTGATGAAGCTTCGGGGATGAAGCCCAACTCAACTGAATCCTTCTATCGGCTTCCTTATCGAAGTTATATTTACCTAATTGCAATACTTGCCTGAGGTAGACGTGATCGTCTACGGATACAAGAATAGACCATCGACGTTGACCGGCCTAGGGAGAACATGACCTTTGTCTTGTCTAAGTTCATACTAAAGCCAATGCGACGGGAGGATTAATTTAGGCTGTGTAACATTTCCTGCAAGCTCTACAACGATTCGGCCAACAGAACGATATTGCCGGCGAAACAATCATGCCGCATTCCGCCGACTTTAAAGTCTTAAAGAAGTCCTCCAAAGCATTAGGGAGCAGTTTCGGGAAAGAACTGAAATTGGTATGTAATTTTGAAGAAGCGATTTGTCACCCTATTTAAAAAACGAAACAAACTCACATCCAAGCCATGCCTTGATAAACATTTTTTAGGTCTCGTAACACAGGTTCCCTCCTGCCTTAAAAAGCTCGACTGTAATTCTATCCTTCCCCGGAGCTTTCCCCCTTTAAGCTACGCAAGAGCTAGAGTAATCTTACTGAAGCTGACGTTCGGTAGATCGCCTGACAAATGTCGTGTTAAGCTTGCACACGAATCGTTACTATCGGGATGAGGAGCGTGCGACGTATACAACTTGCAATAGGAAGCTTTGATCTCAGATAAGCTCCCAGGCTTATAAGAAACGGTAACCCCAGAATCAGTAGTAACCTTTTTCAGGTGACTTTCTCCAAGCTTCTCTACAGAATCCTTCTACCCTCTATCCTACTCTATCGCTTCGGTAACCCGTTGCGTATTTGAGCTACGCAGGTCTCGGTGTATTAGTATGCCGATTCGATTTGAAAGAAGCTTGACATCGGCAGACATAACGTCTTCGTATGCTCTGCGTTCCCGCATAAGTCCAAACGTCTTATCTGAGAGCTTAGCTTTCCTGCTCGTATACTCCTACAATGTCCTTCTCCCACGTCCCACATGCAACCGATAACACCACTCATTACCTCGTCAATTGCCATTGTAGTTTCCGACATATTATCTAACGAACTGATTTCTTAATTCCAGTCGGATTTTTTCGGAACCTATCATGGTTCGTCTGAAGTTAACGTTAACGTTAACTGCACTAATGGGACACGCTCGCGCCAAAAACCAATATTCAGAGAGCCTCTAACCAATCGGTTCCGCTTTTAAACCTGTTGATCACGGAGACATCCCTAAATGTGTGCTCTCAGTACGTCATGACAAAGCCAAGTTCGTCACGGTATCGGGGCTCTGCCGTGTCACGGTATTGGGGCTCTGCCGTGTCCACTTCCAATGGGGCTTCTTTTTAAAATAAGAGTTCATTATGAAGAGGTCCTCTTTCTCGAGGATGTTTATTAGCATTGGCCCCCTCCGATTTCGACTTCCGACTCCATGTGTTCCCAGAATCGCTTCGACAGCATTTCGTACTCCCATTTTGGCAATAAAGTCCCCCACAATAACGTTAAAGTAGACCTTACAAGTGTTATATAAGGCCTTTGGGACATCCTCATAAATCATGGTGGCAACGTGGTGGCAACCACGTCATCGGAATGTATCGAGGTTGGTGCGTATACTTGTATCAATTAGAGCCTTCTACCTCTTAGGGAGATTAAGTATGAGATACACCACCCTACATGTCACACTAGAGATTTCGACTATGTTGCTAACAAGGGACTCATTCACAAGGAATCCAACGCCACCTTGTGATGGAGTGTCGCCTTGCCTGAAGTAGAATAGGAGACCAGATGGCAGAGTTATGATGTCCTCACGTTGTCTTCAGACTTCACATAACCCCGGAACTTGCTATGGGTTTTTCCCAGTTCCACCTCTAGCTCAACCAAGTGGTTATCCGGTATAAGCGTTCGTCCATTATACGTATCCAGGTCGAATCGGTGGTCACGATCCGTAGCCCGGAGATTCGTAGCTTCACTTGTTCCACCGTTACCATGGCCGCTACCGTGACCAGAACTAGTGGTACTATAAGGGAATGGTAGACCGTAATTGCTACGGTGAGCAGGCAGATTGGCAATCGCAGGTTAATCGGTGCCACTGCTGCCTGTCGCCCATTAATGGCGCGACTGAAGGCGCACTGTCCGGTGTACACATCTATTACGCTGTCACTATGAAACAGACCGGACACCATGCGTTTGGACTGTGGGTGAGGGTATTCTAAGGCTGCCCTCACACAACCAATATAAGATCATCATCATCATTATCAGCCCCTATTGATCCAATACATAGACCTCTCACAATGAACGCCAAGATGACCGATCTCCTGCTAATCGCATCCATCCCGGACCGGCTACTGCACGGAGATCGTCTTCCCACCTGGCGAATGGTCGACCAACAGTTCATTTTCCTAAACGCGGCCTCCACTCCAGAACCTTACTGGCCCATCTGCCATCTGCTCTTCTAAGTGTGTGACCAGCCCAAATGCGTTTATTCTCTATACAAATACAAATTATAAACTTAGTATTTATAGTAAGTTATAACTTGTTAGAAAATTAAAATATATTTAAATAAATGGACAGACGCATAGATAATCTGGAAAGGAACTAAAATTAAACGGGTACTATCATGGTCACGAACAGACCACGTAGTCTGCCCGTGACCATGATAGCCGGAAGGTTATCGAAACGTTGGGATGATGAAAAATAAAAAGCTTGTGGGAACGAGACAGAATTGAATTTTCGTGTATATTAATTTTCTAACAACTTATAACTAACTATAATTAGTAGGTTTATAAATTTTATCTGTATACATAGTAAAAGAATTTGTCAATTATAATGTATTATGTATATATTAAATATATATTAGCGTTATAAATATACGTTAGCATTGTTGTGCAGCCCGGGATATGGTAAGCATATTGTACTCTACTTTGACAGATGAAAGGTGCAACATGGCACGAATTAATGACATTTCATTGCCAGCATTCATCCATGTTGTGTCCAAGTGCCATGTTGGACTGTGAATGTTGTTTGAAAAAGCGGGTTAAGTATAGTCGACACTTTTGCAAAAAGAAGCGGATTGCGATTGATTCTAGAAAGCATGTTTTTCCGGCGATGATTCTTATACAGGTTTCATCAAAATCTGTTTACCCTTTTTTCATATACGCATAGTTCCATACATCTACAGGCTATTTGCCGGTACCTTTTTTTTTTTTTTTTGGCGACGCGGGGAAACGCATTTACGCGCCTTCACCGACCCTGGGTGGGGTCCTGTGGTGTGTCGGAGTCGCGACACATGAATGCCGAATACCCACAAAAACCACCGCGAGTGCCATGAGTGCCGCCCTTATTGAAGTGCCCCGGAACAACAATCATCAGGGCAACTCGACGGCTAGTCAGCCCCCTAAGGGACCAACTCCACCTCCACAGATAGGGTTGCCCAGCACTACAGGACAACCCCACCGACTTTGGGACAGTGAAATGGGGTGAGGTTCCCATCCTCGCCCCTTGTTTGTTTATATTTAGTATGTAAGTTATTATTTTTTCCTCCTTTTAATCGACTACAATATTTTAATGAGGGTCTAAGTAACAGTGTCGTTCCGATCCCTCGTGCTTTAAATTTTCTTATCGTGACCTATTTACCCTTTATAACTATGCATTAATGTATAAATTTGGCATGGAGGTGAAAGTGGAGATAAAAAAAATAATGCGACAAAATCTGGTCTGATTTGAAAACTATACCGTCTAAAAGTGCCAGATAGTCAGACTTATATCCTTAATGATTATTATCCTTAATGATAAGTATCAACTTATCATTAAGGACGTCTTCTCTAACTGGCACTTCAGACTCCGTTATAGAGGGCACAATGTCTCACTGAGCTGGATCCCCGCAGGTTTATATATCATTCCCAACCCCGTATTACCTGTACACGTGCGACAAATGACCACCAGCAGTACGTGTTACGTTCAAAACCTCGACCTACACAAGGGCTTTAAAATGAGGTCACTTCGAAGATATCTCACTTGATACTTCGTCCTGCATAGGTATACTCAGGGAAGCGCTATCATTCTAACTCTCTAATTTAGGCAAATACTGTGTTTGTGACCACGGGACCACCTCATAAAGGTATTGATTTAAAGGTAATTTTAAATTTCCTCTGACTCCAAAATATTAAGGAGCTGAAATTACAACGGCCAGTATTTGGTTTTGAATGTTATAATAATACTAGCACCAGCAGCGGTATGTTACATAGTGAAATTCCTTGTTATAATCTTAACCCCCTACTTTACCCCCTTAGGAGTTAAATTTCTAAAAAATCTTCCCTAAAGCTCCTTTACATTATGAAAGGAACCTATTATTATTTTCAGGTTTCTACGAGAATTGCAGTTGTGCTAAAAATATAAAAGGAGAAGAAAATAGGCCTTATAATATTTTGGATTTGTTATTTTTTTTTTTTTTGTACGCCCGTTTCTAAGCTGATTTGAACTAGTCATGCTAGAAGGTAAGGCCTCGACACCGACGATGCCGAAGACCTCACGCCAAAATATCTAAGAAAATAATGAAAGCTTTACAAAAAATACAAATTATAAACGACACTGATGATGATAACGATTAAGATGTAGGTACATCATAGAGATAATTAGGTGGAGTAGGGAAGCCAGCCTAAAACGCGTCCGTCTATGTCTAAAGAGAAATCAAATGTGTATTACACTATATATCGGCCTTTTTTCATTCCTTTTTTCCGTCGAAATTCGTATGCGAGATTAGATGAACAGAGATTGTAATGTATTTCTTATCTATTACCCTTTTTTAATTATAATCTGGCTTGGCCTGACACTCTTTCCAACCGCTGCAACTCCTGTATTGCCAGGATCGACAGCGGCGACCACTGATTACCCTTTGGTATGATCGCAGGGAGCCCGAGGGAATAGCTAAAACTGTCTTGGAAACCGTAACGAATTTAATCAGAAGAAAATAAGAGTAGTAGGAAATAATTCCAGTTTTCCTCCTCAATCAAAGCGGGAGACAGTACAAGGTTGCAATGACTTGTACAAGCCAAGAAAAGAAAGAGCAGCCAGGTGAGGCCCAACTGCTATGCACCACGGAGATAATAAGTCCTAGTACAAAGTGATTGACGAATTGGTATTTAATTGTTATCATTTATGATGTTGTTATGACTGAGTTAAAATTGTATTCTTCCGGTAATAGTTGTGGCAAAAACGTTCGAAAGCATGGAAGTTTCCCACGCTATCCACGAGATCGCCGTAGTAAATTACGCCGGTAAACTATGGATACGATCTACAATTGTGATTCACTCACTATGCCAAAGACTACACTCCCAAATGATTTGATGAGTTGTTTGTTCTTATTCGATAGCTTCTGTGAAGCATTCACACAGAGGTGAAGCCACTAGTTCAAAGTCTAAAACTTTGACTTTAAAGTTGCCGTTTCTGGTAAGGAATTGCACAATGCAGTGATCTATTTCTAGCCAGCGTTTCTATAAGTGGTCACGCATACACGGAAAAAATTATGTAAATGTCGCCTTTAGTTGAACTATTCCATCGCGTCTGCCATTCGCTAACTAAGTTTTGAGTAGTGATTTCTATTGGGCTAAACAGCGTGTTTATCTTATGTCTGTCTTTCGGTCTTATGAAATCAGGATTGGAGAGATTCTTTGAGTTATCACTCAATGAAATGAAACATACATGGCTGCGCGCCATTCAATTTCTAAATCTACTGGTACTCCGGCAAGAACGGGCAGGGCCTCCGTGCTAACGGTACGGTAGGTTTTACATAAAAATATTAAAGAAAGTCTTTGACTTTGGAGCAATTTACGTCACGCCGCGCCTATAGTTGCCCTATCTGCCCACATAGGTGACCCATAGAAAATGCTTCCAAGGTACGTCGCGGTATATATTTTTAAGGTCTTAGAAAAGAGAGCCCAGTTCGAGGTTGAGATATTTATAAAAGCATAAAAATTACTTTTAGCTTTCTTTTCCCCCAGGTTGACATTAAACTGAGACAGTTGGTTGGCTTAACTTCAATTTCAGACCGCGAGTTACCTTGTAATATTAAAAGTGTACGGCCGCGTGGCATGGAAAACAAGTCATCAAATCCTATATTTCATAAGTATGGAGATAGTACTGAGCCCTGTGGGCAGGCTCAGGTCAAACTTTTCATGTGTGAAGTGTGACCGAGCTGCACTTTAGTTGTGCCGTGCATGAAGTAGGAATATGTTAAGGAGTAAATATTCGACTAGCATCACCTGTCTTTTGATTTAAGAAGTAGCATTGGCCACCAGGCGTTACCGTATCCACTCGATATGTCGAGAGATACTCGCATCACATACTTAGTGTCTGATAGGTCGACTTTTCTCCTTACAGAGATAGCTGCATCTACCGTAGGTCGTCTCATGGTAAAGCCAAATTGTTGATTATGAAATGTAATTCCATTAGGGATTAGACTATTTACAGCGAGCCTTTCAAATATTTTACCCAGATTCGGTAGCAGCGTTATGGGGCGATATGATTTTGGGTCGTTTGATGGTTTGTTATGCTCAAGTATCAATTTTATATTGACTTTCCGCCATATTTTCGGGAATATACCTTCACCAATGCATTTATAAAAAATAGTTAATAGTCAGGGACCTACAACCTTGTTTGATCGTGAGGTTAGAGATCTTAACGTCGCCGGAAGCTTTATTAGATGGCAATTGGTTGACTATAAGTTATTGAACTACTTATAGTTCCCGTATAATAGGTAACTCGGAGACAGGTGCATAGGCAGGTTGTAAAGATTATAGCCTAACTTCCCGTCTTGCAACTCAGTGTCATTATAATGTGAGTAATCAGGAATCCAATGTATCTATTTTAAAAATTGTAAGTGAAGGTGTTATTAATTTGAATGTTAGACATAAAAGAGGTGGCTTTATCTCTATTGAATTTAGGCTCATGGTAAAGAGAGGACCACGGACTTTTCTTATCGATTCTATTGGCAGCGTTTCTTAAAGAGTTATCTTTGGCAAGGAGCACAGCGGCGCGATACCGAGGTCTTGTCGACTTATGTTCCGCAAGAATTGTAATGTGGTGTTGTCATTTACGTCATAGCCCAGTTTGCGAATTTTCTATTGCCGCTAGTGTTTTATTGTGTCTTTATATGTTGGTACGTTTAATTACATTGTAACTATGCTGTTGTTGATTTTCCTATGTGTTTAAATATTGCATTATCAAAATAATTTAATAATAACATATTTTAAAAAACATAGATAGAGAACGCGTCTTTTTGGCGTCATATTTAATGCTTTAACCGTATCTCGGTACGGTACTCGCAAAATGAACCGTACGTCGTTTATTCATAGAACAGGGATGTGGGGCCTTATTTGACAGTTTTTTAAGATTTCTGAGTCCACTCTCAAAACTCGTAACCTAGTCTACTCTATTACCATTAACAATCACTTAACGTACGACGTTTCAGTGTGTTTGACCTCACGTCAATGCCGCAAACGGCTCCAGTGACATCAACAAGTCGAACAAGATAAGTACTCTATGTACTACGTTCTTATAGAAACAGTACGCGTCCAATTCATAAAGAGATATCGCATTCGCACGCGTCGGTTGTTTTCGTGTGGTAATGGACCTTCATGCGCGGTCAAAAACAATCGTATGTTTTGCAATAAAAAATCGCATAATGTTGAAGATAAGAATAGCAATATATATTTTAATGTTTATATTTCTGATAATAACCGCTTTAAAATTGTTAAATCTAGATTTTGAGCGTTACGATGATTTGGATATACAGATGTACGCTCAAAGCAAATGGAAATTAATAACGACATGGTTTAACGTGAGTACAAATTTATAATATATCTATCTAAACATAATTTTAATTCTGTTTTATTTATCTTTGTCTAATTTTTACTTTACTATTTTATGTGTGAAATAGTCGGATATGATACTTTTACATCTGAGACTGCACAACAGAATCTATAAATAATAACCGGTCAATTGGCATGTGGTGGGAAATGTTAATTGAATTTTTATTTATCTTTTGGAGATAAAGCTGAAGAGAACTGTGGTTTTTTTTTGTATTGAAATTCCGCTATGACTTTCTCAGGAAAAGTCTATATAAAGGGAGCCTTTCATTTTTTGGAGTTATGACGTAAAATAATGACACCCGTTCAGTAGCTTTTGCGTGAAAAAGTAACAAACATTCACATTTAAAATATTAATAGGATTACACATATTAAAAATAGTTCATAAATATGAATTATTCATCTCCGTCACAATAGCCAAGAAAATTGAATTTATTGGTCATTGCCGCAGAAGAGACTGACTAGAAAAATAGATTTTCTTGTGGAATGAGACAGAATCATCGTCACGAACGAATTTGTCAAAATCCTTGTGCTGTTCTGTTATACAAATAAATGTAAAAATATGTATATATATAAAAGACTGGTGGAAAATTCTATCTTGATCCCTCAAGTTTCTTATATCCGGTTCCGAAGACTTTTCGGCTATCATGATCACCGGCAGAGATTGTCAATGACTAAGCTATCCTGATACAACCAAGAAAGGTTTTAATAAATTCTTCACATCTTCTATTTATAATTATTTATTAATTCAAAAATTCTTTGACAAAACATATTCATGTTGTTATAATATTGTTAAACTAACACTAAGTCTCAATACGCCCTAACATATATGTAACAGATATATGTTAGATAATAATTTGTTTCAAAGTTATTTTATCTATTTTCCGCTGCACTACATCATGAAATAATATATATTTGATTATGTAAATCAAACGATAAATTATAGTAACGTAACAATTGTTTGAGACTTTCACGTTTGTTACACATTTTTTAGTTATCTAACGGGTTTTAAGGCGATAAAACTCGTTAGATAACTACATAATATTGAAACTTTAATCGCTATAATCTATACCTATACTAATTTTATTAAAAGAAATACTTAATTGTCTTTTTTTTGTTAGATTATTTGCATTGGATAGGCTCGGAAATCTGGACCTATTAGAAGAATTGTTTTACCATTATAATCCTACATTACCTGTGATGAATATAGGCTGAGCAACATTTTCTAAATCCTTTTGAATATTATGAAACTTTGATAATGTTACCAAAGGAGTGAAAAAAAGATCAAATTAAGTCCCTACGTAGCTGTAGAATTTTTTGACAAATAGCTGTCCCGACATGGAATCATCATTATCATGAATTCATAAATTTTCCTTATAGTCCTCAAAACGCTCCGATAGCTCGTTTGCCGTTTATATATATATGTATGAATGATTTTTTGCCATATTTCTTCAAATATCCGTGCGAAGCCGGGATGGAATGTAGTATTTACTAAAAATTGTAGCCTCGTAAACATTAGTTAGATACTACGTGCAAAGTCATTTTCAGCGGGAAACCCAACTACCTATTTGTTAGACACGCCACGTAAAAATAATCCGTCTGTTGTCAACGCACACGTTCTGTACGTGATGGTTGTTAGAAAAAAATTAGAACAGCCAAAAATTATCATTATTTAAATTTATTGAAAATCGATTCATTGTGGATTTTATTATAAGATTTGTTTTTGGGACTTACAGGGAACGAGCAAACGTTCTTAATTTTTCTCTTAACGCGGACGGAGGAGGAGACTAAGGAAACATACAGTTTATGTTTGGGAAAAGTAGAGAACACATGTGTATTAGATTTTATTATTTTCATTAAATAATACGTTACACAAACGGCACACAATGTAAAAATTTCTGTACTACACAATTTCTTACACGATGTACATTTATACATTATGAAATCAACATCATCATCATCAGCCCTTATCGGTCCACTGCTGGACCTAGACCTCTTTCAATGAACGCCAAGACGACCCATCTCCTGCTACTCGCATTCATCCCGGACTGTCTACTGCACGGAGATCGTCTTCCCACCTGGTGAACAGTCGACCAACACTTCGTTTTCCTAAACGTGGCCTCCACTCCAGAACCGTATTGGCCCATCTGCTGTCTGTTCTTCTGAGTGTGTGACCAGCCCACTGCCACTTTAGGGAGCTTATTCGTCGCGTGATGTCGGAAACTTATATAAATGCAGTAGTATAAGCCCATCAAAAGGTTTTACATTCAATCAGTGTTCGAAGTCGAATGATTTTTTTATAATCATGATTAAATTTCAGGGCGATCACTAGAAATACGAGTATTAAATCACACTATATTCCAACTAATATTATAAATGCTAGAACTTAAGAAGCACTAAGAAATGCTAGCTAAATATATAATGCTAGAAGAAATGGATGTATGTTCCTTAAACAATCACTTCAAAAC
>JAFELO010000431.1:56513-70441 GCA_017140195.1 Eumaeus atala | reverse complement strand
ATATATATATATATATATATATATATGAAGAGGTAGTGACATGCTGAGGTAGTTCATTACACTACATCCTCCTATGCAACAGAATTAGGCCAGCACGACCGGGGATGTACTTCACGCTCACATAATACGCCCCTAAGGTGATATCCTCAATGTCGTGTTTCATGCGGCTTGTGAGTAGCTGGCAGCGCATCTGTATAGCGAGTATGTATTCTTTTTTTCGATTTCTATATAGGATAGGAGATCCTATAAAAAATAGTGAAAAAGTAAAAATATTAAAAAATATTAAGGGTTACGTGGTTTTACAGAAAAACAGAGCCTTATAAATGTCTTTTTGTGTTAAATAGTCAATTTATCGAGGAAGGGTACTTTTTTGATAGCGCGGGAGAAACGCATTTAAGCGCCATCCCTGGCCCTTGCAATGGTGTTAGGGGGCACACGGCTCATTATAGTACCGAATAACCACATAAACTACAGCGAGTGACATTAGTGCTCCCTTTATTGAGGTGCCCCGGTACCACAAGTCAACCTCGACGGCTAGTCAGTCCTCTAAGAGACCTACCTCCACAACAGAGTTACCCCGCACCACAGGATCACACCACCAACTTTGGTATAGTGCAATGGGGTGAAGTTCCAATCGTCGATCCTTGCCCGCGCAAAACCACCTCCTCCTGTTGCTCTTTTGAGAGGGGTACAAGGAGCGCCTCCTCCTGCTCTTTAGCCCCTACCTCTTATATAATATACAAAGTGTAGCCGTAGTGTACAGCTAGTCATCAGGGCACCTCGACGGCAAGTCAGCTCCTAAAGGGACGGACGCCACCTCCACAGACGGGGTCGTCCCGCACCAAATGACAACCCCACCGACTCCGGGACTGCGCAATGGGGCGAGGCTCCCTGCCCCGCGCACAAAAGCGCCGCCACCCTTTGCTCTTTTGTCCCCCCTCCTACAGGAGGGACACAAAGAGCGGCACCTCCTCCCGTCCCCAATCCCCTCCTTTTACTTTAGGTGGCGGCACCAAGAGCCGCCACCTAAAGTCGGTTCACTTGGCTTCGCCCAAGTTGTCTGGGATCACCCCAGGCTACTGAACCCCACCGCCACGACAATGCTTGAACCATGGTGGGGGGGGACCATGACCGGGGAGGTACTTCTCGCTGACATAACACCGCCGTATAATGGTAGTAATACTGTTGCGTTTCATGCGGCTTGTGAGCAGCTTGGAGGCAAGAAGGAAAGAAGGGTAACGCACGCCATCAGCAATGTGGTAATTCGGATGTCTGTGGGCGTTCTTTGTCGCCAAAAGGTTCCGATTTCCCGTTTACCCTGCCTATACGATTTAAAAAAATATTTACTCTTAATGCCTGTTAAGAATGAACTTAATAAATATAATATGATAGGTTTTTTCCCCCGAAATCTGGATGGTTTTCTTTCATGTCGGTAAAATCCAACTTAAACGAACTTTTAAATGTAAATACAAGTCTGAGTATATTGTAGCATCGTTATCATGCCTATAAAGTATGTTAATTAATATTTATTCATCATTAAATTACTATTTTATTGAATTCTGCTCTTTTTTCGTCTCCATTCATACAGTTTACGCAGTTTATTATTGAACACATATTCGTCAAAATGTTACATGAGATAGCCGGGGAAGAAAAACTATTCAAAGATTTTTATTCAAAACTACCAGCACTCAGGGTGTATTGCGTTATTCCGCTCGATTATGTTGTATTGTGATCATATATAGCCTACAGCCTCCTTTCTTGATAATGTATGTGATACTGAAAGATTTTTCAAATCGTAGAAGTAATTTCAGAGAATAGCGCGTCAAACCAAACCAATATACTCTTCAGCTTTGTAATGTGAGTACAGCTTAAGAGATAGAAGATTTTTCTGTAATCCCCCCTTAAGCACCCTTAAACAATAATAATCGAACTTGAAAGAAAATTGAAATAAAAATTTGGAGGGATCGTCTTATATTTAAGTCGTATTCTACGTAAACAAACTCTACATATTTAAAATAAATATCGTATAATAATTTCTTAAGTTTAGACATTATAATAAAATCACTTTAACGGATTTTAACGCGGTTTGTCATCACATAAAGCAGACATTAAACACCGTCTCTAAAAAGAATAAATTAAGAAAACATCCAAATTTCAATAGAGAAGATGGCTGAGCTGCTTTCTTCGGCGTGGGACCCAGTTACAAATATAATCTAATCAAAATCCAAACGTAACACCTCCCAGCTGTGTTATGCAATACATATTTTCTGCGTTAATCGGAACAATTAATTAAACTAAGTAAAATCTTAATTTAATTAGTTGTTCCGATCTTAATTTAATTAGTTTAATTAAGTACTCAGTCCACCCGTCACCATGGTATCTGTGAAACTTCTGAAATGTCGGGATCGTAAAATACTTAATAAACCGCCATGAAATCCGTTAAAGTAGTTTTATTATAACAAATAGTCGTATTCGTGATTGAAAGGCGACTACAATTATAAATGCTTTTTGTAAATAAAATGTGATATTTCATTATAACTTTAAAAATATCAAGATATTTAGGCATCATGAAACCGTCGATATGAAAGATGTACAACTGTCAAATTATGCACTTTGTAAAAACAACTTAGCTATATGCGCATAAGGTTGACATTTCAAGGATGTGTGTTTAAATTTCGCACATGACTGGTATACAATCTGCATTGTCAAAACAACGTTAGGTTGATATTGCAAGGAAATACATTTGTGTACACGCATTGTGACAGTTGAATATGAAATCGTGTATCCTGTATTTATGTAAATCACTGATTTGACCCTACGAAACGTAATAAATTTGTGTATAACATCAGCATAAACATTGTTATGTGGTGTAGTGTATGTATCCTTTATATAATTGAGATAGTGTATTCCTAATGTTTATAACCACTACGTTGAGCTGGAGGTGGAACTGCGAACAATCCGATGGCTCGTTTAGGGATTACGTGAAACCTACTCCACCGCAGATAAGGCGACACTCCATCACAAGGCGGCGTGGGATTCCTCGTGAATAAGTCCCTCGTAGGCAACATCGTCGAAATCTCTAGTGTGTCTAGTAGGGTGGCGTATCTTGTACTTAAACTCACTAAGAGATACAGCCTCAAAGTATTATAAGTATACGCACCAACTTCGACACATTCAGATGACGACGTGGAGGCAACTTATGAGGATGTCTCATAGGCATAATACCCGTAAGGCCCATTTTAATGTTGTTATGGGGGACTTTAATGCCAAAGTGATCACCGATTGGTTAGAGGCTCTCTGAATATAGGCTTCCGACGCGAGCGTGTCCGGTTAGTACAGTCAACACCAGACCTAACTTCCGGGGCACCACGGCAGGTAACGAAAAATTCCAACTGAAATTTAAAAAACCAGCACGATGCCCTAGATAATATGTCGGAAACTACAACGGCAATCTACGAGGCCATGAGTGGCGTGATTGTGATGCAACCGCATGCGGGACGTGGGTGAAGGATACTCCAGGAGTAAGTATACGAGCGGGAAAGGTAAACTCTCAGAAGGGATGCTTGGACTTATGAGGGAACGCTGAGCACACGAAGACTTATGTTTGCCGATGTCTGCCGACAAGTTATGCCGACAAGTTATGTCTGCCGATATCAAGCTTCCTTCTAGGCAAATCCGCAAACTAATACGCCGAGACCTTCGCTGCTCAAATACGCAACGGGTTACCGAAGCGATTGTGCGGAATAGAGGGTCGGAGTATTAGGACTCATTCTGGGGCTACCGTTTCTTCTAAGCCTGAGATCTTATCTGAGAGCGAAGTTTTCTATAGCAAGTTATATACGTCGCACGGTCCTCATCCCGATACCCTGAACAACGATCCGCGTGCCACCTTGACACGACATTTTTCAGGCGATCTTCCGGACCTAAAAAACGCTTCTGTTTCTGTCGTAACCTGGGCTCTTCTGGAAACTTTACAGCGGCGATTGGCGATACGTCTAAGTGCTTAGAGCATTACACGACGCTGCATTTATATCCGTTTTGATTCCGGGAGGTCAAACAAGGCCAATACAATTTCATTGAGGTGTGCGACAGGGGGATGTAATTCCCCAAACTGGTCACTGATGCTTTGGAGGACGTCTTTAAGACTTTAAACTGGGCAGAATTCGGCATAAGTACTAACGGCGAGTACTTCTCACATCTTCGTTTCGTCGACAATATCGTTGTGTTGGCCGAATCGTTGGAGAGCTTGCGGGAAATGTTGCACAGCCTAAATGAATTCTCCCGAAGTATTGGCCTTAGGATGAACTTGTACAAGACAAAGGTCATGTTCAACGAACACGTTCTGCCTGGGCCGGTCAACGTCGATGGTGCTATTTTCGAAGTCGTAGACGGTAACGTCCACCGCGGGCAACTATTGCATTTAGGTAGACATAACTTGGACTAGGAAACCGATAGAGGATTCAATTGGATTGGGCAGGATTCCGGAAGCTTCGTCGCATTCTCACGTCGCCTATACCGCAGGCTTGAATACAAAAGTCTTCAACCAATAGGGTCTCCCATGATGACCTACGGGGCCGAAACATGGCACCTTAATTTAGAACTGGTCCGCAAGTTTGCGGTAGCTCAACGGGCTATTTGAACGTGATATGTTGTGTGTTTCTCTGTCCGAAAGAATTCGTAAAGAATTCGTAAGGCAAAGAACGAAAGTATCCGATATCACGCGACAAATAAGTTCGCTGGAGTGGCAGCAGACTGGTCACACACTCAGAAGAACAGATGGCAGATGTGCCAGAAAGGTTCTGGAGTGAAGGCCGCGTTTAGGAAAAATAAGTGTCGGTCGACCGTTCACCAGGTGTAATGTGAAAGAAAGTGTTAGGAAGCATATTTCCTCCACGTGCCATGAGACTCTATTAAAAATACTTTCTTTACAGTTCTCCGATACACTTTTCTGGGGATTATGGAACTTAAACAAATATCTTTTGATGCCGTTGGGCACGGAAAATGTGGTATCCATTTGGTCACAACACGCAATGCACACAGTGTCGCTGGTTTTCGTAGTGATTGACATAATTCTCGTAGGAAGGGAGCGAACCCCAAACAGTACCAAGGGAATTCTTACAATGTTTGGATACGTTAGTTTGTACATAGCAATGTAAGTATAGAAAATAAACATTATCTTTGAGTAACGACATACACAAAGTGAGTTGTAGGAGATTGTATATTTTTAGGATACAGTAGATGTGGTCCTATGTAACCAATAAAACTACAATAAAATCTAAATATAACATACATAAAACAGTAAATATTATCAAATGTCATTATTTTAAAAAAATATGTTCGGCGCATGAAACATATACAAAGAGGGCGCTCAAAGGTCAAAGACCCCGCGCGCGTCATCTGTGTGGGCTGATAGCGGCCGCCCGGTGTAATAAATTCAAGTAGTAAAATATGGTTATAAATTCAAAGACAAACTAGATCTATTTTAGGTACCTATTTTATTGTCATACTTCGGAATCAGAACCGAGTACTGAATACGCTCTGTGATTTTATTTAGTAATAAATTGAATGGAAGAACCTATTCGGTTGAACTTAATGGCCAGCTAGCTACCGCCCGCCTTAACTTGAATTCTGACAATTTTTTATTGATACAAGACATTTTCTAATGATGTTAAGTTTTTAACGCGTTTACTTTAACAACTAAGCCTCCATAATTCGGCTGCAAAGCATAGCAGTACCTCTTACTAGATCTATAATAACAAAAAAGCAATGAGAGGTGTCTAGGGATACTAGGATGGACCGAATTTCCTTTCGATTAATTTGTGAAGGAATCGTAATAATATTTTTATTTCTTTTATACTACATTTTTTTATATGCCAAAAAATCTGCATAAACTTAACAAAACAAAAATGATCGACGTGACTACACTGTTCAAAGCAAAATAGAAAGACAAAACGGGAAGCGAGAGAGACAAATAGAGAAACATGCGCGGCTTACTACAATATAGCAAAAAGTAACGTGGCAACTATTCGTCAGATTTTTTTTCTGTCTAGATTCCTTCGCAATACACGATAAGGAACTTCGTTCCAATAATGTCGTCTGTCTACATAGAGATTCTATGTAGACAGACGACATTATAGTGATCATGTGTGTGCGTAGACAAAAGAGCACCCTCTGTTTTCTTTCTACTGTTAGAAAGGCAATAACAGCCCGACACGGGGAGAAATCTGGCGCAGTACTTATTGCTAAATGTGCGTTCTAAGGTGTACGTTGCCGACTTCTATAATTCCGACTGTAACTAAACATTGAGTAATCCCAACAACAATAAGAGGTAGTGCCTTGCACAACGGTGCACAGCAATGCAGCATGAATTGAGGCCGAATTTGGCCGGTATTGTTGTATTTCGTACGGTCTGTGTGTAGCCGGTGGGCCATTGGAGCCGGTGGCTGATTGCAGAACGTGTGGTGGACCGAACCGGTTTAAAAAAGACATAACATTAGCCGGACCACGTCCATTGCTGGACATAGATGGATCACCACAGCTCACTATCAACGTATACTCCGAGATGCTCTGTGCAAATTTTAATTCTGTTTTTACTTTCAGATGTCTCCACGGTATTTGGAATGACTTCTACTACTATCCGTTCCTTAAAATGTTCTCATCGTTCAAGCTTTATTTGATGTGCCTATATGTGTATGTCGGTCATTTGTTTTTCTACACAATGCAATGGATAATCGTTGACTTGACTTGGAAGCGTAAAATATCATAGCGTTTTACTTCCTTAGTGCTGTATGTAACTTTCAGTTTTGAGGAAATAGATGTTCTTTTATAGTATAGGAGGGTGAACAATCGGAAACCTTTGAAGACTGTGGAAGCTCATAGACATTCACACAATTCTCGTACATTCCTCTCCTTTCCTCCTCACCTCCACGGGATACGATTGTTTTTCTTTACTTATAAGCAAACTTAACACAAACCAAATTTTTTTACCCAATTATTTTTAAAACATCTTTGAAGCTGTACTATTTAAATAAACGACAAATATTTATATAGAGCCATCCGGTAATCCTTGTATTACCCAGTCAGTTCATACGTGCAGTCACACAAAAAAAAATCAATTCAAAGGCCAATGTTTGCCAAAGAAAGTGTTTCGTAATCTGAATTGAGAATCTTTTTTGAATTTTTTTCTAGTTTTGCGTATTTTTTAATATGGAGTGGACGCTTGAAAAAGACCGTGTCGCGGTTTTCGAACTACATCGTTGTGGTTACGCGCCAAATACAAATTTCAACATTTAATCAGACTCAATTATTTAACAATAAACGTGACTTAGGACTAATGACCCGACAAGGTTGCAAAGAAGTAACGTAGCTCGGATAATGTGCTTGTTGCGGAAGGCCGCGGGTTCAAATCCCGCCCAGGCCACTGCTGTTTATCTTAAGTATAAAAATAATAAACATGTTTATTTCCGTTGTTTACAACCTGTGCAAGTTCTAACGGTAATTAGCACAGGGCCAGGCTAACGTGGTGTGATAAGTACACAGATATTATTATTATTATTAGGCACATTGAAACGGCCAGCGCCAATTAATATTGTAATCAATTACTATTGTAACCAATTAATATTGTAGTCAATTACTCATAATCATCATCATCAGTATCAGCATCTCTCAATGAACGCCAAGACGGCCGATCTCCTGGTACTCGCATCCATCCCGGACCAGCTACTGCACAGATATTATCTTCCCACCTGGTGAAAGGCCGACCAACACTTCGTTTTCCTAAACGCGGCCTCCAAAACAGAACTCTACTGGCCCATCTGCCATTTGATCTTCTGAGTGTGTGACCAGCCCATTGCCACTTCAGCGAGCCTATTCGTCGCGTGAATAAAATATCCGAGTATTTCAGTTCTCTGCCTTGTGATTTCGTTACGAATTCTATTGGATTAATTATTACATTTCGATGCCCCATATTGAGTAAGATTTATGTTTAATTATTTACAAAAAGTTAAGTTGACACATGAACTTAATTTTTTGTATCACAGCTGGAACAGTGTACAAATTACTAAACAAATATTTAGGAAGAGATAGTGCCATGCTGCATGGGGGGATGTAGTGTCATGCATATTCCATGACACTGCACCCTCCTATGCAACGTAATTGTGTCGGCACTGCCGGGAAGGTACCTCTCACTCACATAATACCACCGTAAAGTGACATCTTCAGTGTCGCGTTTCGTGCTGTTTGTGAGTTACTGGTGGCCCATGTGGGGGGGGGGAAAGAGGGCAACGCATCGGCATAGTAATTATGTGGAGGTTCGTGAGCGACCATAGTCGTTAAAGGCTCCAGTTGCATGCTATAAAAACAAAGATTCCCAAGGAGTTACAATGTGACCAACTCAATGTACAGATAGGATTTTCATATGGTTATCATCGATGGAGTATTTTAGAGCGCGTCTTATTTGTCAAGGCAGCAAGTTGGCCGTGTTACTCCCGGGCGGATCACTAGTAATATTATATAAGAACGCCCACAAATGATTACAAGATGTGTACAAAGTGGGTATTATCATACCTTTACGGTAACAAAATTAAGTTGCCTTTTTTTTCAAATCGCATATATTTAAGAAATATATTACTTTAGTTTCAATTAACGTTGGTTTTATTATTACATAGAGCGTCAAGTTACCTGTCGGAGCCACTTCACGATTACCTGCACAGGTAATAAGTGATCAAAACCGACGCCCATGATCCCCCACATCATAATAACTATATAGATATATATGTGGAGGATTTAAATGCACCTCTTATTGAGGCGTTGCGTACCGAACGCAACGCGAAAGCACTTTCTACGAAGGTATCATCATATTTTTCAACACCAAATGTTTAAAAACGGGACCTTATTAAGCAAGTCCGCTGTCTGTTTGTTCTCCTGTCTGTCCAGTCTTCCAGTCTGCCAGTCTGTCGGTCTGTATGCCAGTCCTTCAGTCAGTCCGTTTTCTACCTTTCTTACTCTTACCAGAAGACTTGGAAATTATAAAGTTAAACAGAGTAGTGCTCGTAAGAGTCAGCACCATTGCTTCCGAATAGGGCTGGCACGACGAGGTGGCGGTTAATGTGTGAGAGAGAAACCTCTCTCACACATTAACCGCCTTCAAAATGATGACTATTGTAGGGCGTTTCGTTCGGTTTGTAAGAAGTCGGTGACCCATTGGGGGCTGAGTTGAATAATCATCTGCATAATCATAAACCGTCCGGATGTCTGTGAGTTCGGTTTCCACCAAATAGCTGCGACTGGTCGGATGTCCTCCTATGTCATTGGTTAAACAGAATAAATAGGTACACAGTAAGTGTCTCTAAGCCGTCCATATAAAAGATGTGTACATATCAAATTATGCACTTTGTAAAAACAACCGCGTAAGTATGATTGACTTTTCAAAAACATGTACTTCTTTCAAACAGAATTTGCTTTGTAATAACGACTTCAAATCATGATCGTACGGTTCACTTTGCAAAAAAAATATGTTTATACATTTAACACGGATGCTTTAGAATGACAGTTCAATATGAAATCGTGTATCTTATATTTTCGTTAATCAATGCTTACTCAATGTTAAAGTGTAGTGACTAGCTAATATTGCTCTGTTTGAACTCCATATATAGAGACCGTAAATGTCATATTTGCATGCGTGCTACGCAGCGTAATTTTTAAATAGCTAGCCGATGCATGTGTAAATATAAACTCTATTATGTGTGCCGTCGCGTTGATATCCTTTAACACGAGGTATCTTGAACAATATGTAATTACTATCGAGTTCTTCCATAATTATATTACACTTATTCATCTTTTGTTTGTCACTTCAAATAATGGCTGTTATATAAATACGTGGTACCACACGCACCGTACTGAAACTTGTAATGGAAAACTTCAAAACCGAATAATAATCGTGACTTAATTTATTATATTGACTATTGTCAAAAGTAAGTACTTTGTACAAATAATTGTCAATTTAAGTGTGAAAATAAAGTGTCAATTTAATAAAATGGATGATGATAGTAGGTTTTTAAAGATCAAGTCTAGTGCGCCATCTCAGGCTTCACTTACAATTATAGGTCATTAATTAAAACTATAGAAGGAACAAAATAAAAACAAATTTCGCTTAATCTTAACGCACGCACGTCGAAAGGTGCGATAGAATAAGGCTTCTTCATTATCTCCCTACTTAGATTTAATTTCTTGTTATTCTGATTCTGTTGTTTCATAATTGTGCTGCCTGTACTTGTGTTATTGCTGTAATACTTGTAATTGTGTTGTTGCTGCAAATAAAGTTTTTATCTATCCTATCTACGGAACAAAAAGATACAATAATTTATGTTATTATTTTGACGGTTTCAAGATAACTAAAACCTCTGGGTTATGTACTTTTCATGGTCCAACAATCGTAAAATTAGGTGAGATGTGAAGTAATATGTAATACTACAGTCTAAATGGAGGAAAGATCCGAATACCAAGACTTGCCCTAAGTGTTGCATCAAAGAAAAATATTTTTTTTATTGCAAATAACATTTATTACTCTTAGAGTGTGTCTGTTTAAAACACAAAAATGTAAAACACTTAACAATATAAAAAGCTTATCCGAAGTGGTCTCCATTGGATGCAATACATTCCTTTATACGTTGAAGCCAATTTTCAGTAGAAGCACGCACTCCTTCCAAAGGAAAATTCTTCACTGACAATCGTATAGATTTTGATGTCTTAACTTTACGCGAATGTTAGTCATTACAATAAAATTACTTTTACGGATTTTATCGCGGTTTATTTAATTATTTATGTAGCCCGACGTTTCAGAAGATTTACAGCAACATGGTCACGGGTGGACCGTGATGACTGAAGTCCTGATGTACCAAGTTATTAAAAGTACCCGAATAATTATAATTTTAGTTGTTCCGATTAACGCAAACAATACTTATTATATTTTGCTGTTTTGAAGTGTTATGTTTACTTTTTGATTTGATTATGTTCACCGCTGGGTCCCAGGTTAATATATAAACCGCGATAAAATCCGTAAAAGTAGTTTTATTGTAATCGTATGGATTACTTTTGGGGCTCCAAATTATCTTGGCGTTTAGAGCCCGCTGTACTCTCTAAAGCGATGCACAAATCATAATCCAGCAGACTAAGATTGAGACAAGACGACGGCCAGGATACAGCTCTAATGAAATCCGAGACGTTTGCTTCATACTAAGACTGCGTGGACCGAGCTTTATGACACTGCACCGGATGTTGCTGGAAGTACCATACTTGGTTATTGCACATGGTGCTATTAAGTGGCTTAACTGACTTCTAGAGAATGATATCTTGATACACTTGTATCTCTATATCTTTTTCACAAAAACATGGATCAGATGCTACTATACAGCTGACACCCTATCAAACCATCATTGAAGTCGGATAGTGCCCACATTCCACTCCATCTCTCACGACTAATTTGGAAGCTTCCTTTGAGCTTTGAGCATAAATACGGTCATTTTGTTTGTTAAATTGTCGCTCAAGTATAAATGTACAATTTTCTCATCTTTTCTTTCGGACAGGATTTCTTGGAAATGTTTCCCTTACCCCTTTTCACTAAAAGAGTTAACAATTATTTAACTTATGACATAAATAGGTAGATTCAATTATTTTCAAAATGATCGTTCATGTGTGTGGTGATCATCGGTCAAAAAACTGGCTTCTATTTTGGATGGCTGTAACATGCATATGCTTCCTCTCAGCCCTACCCGCTCCTTTCATGGCTGCACTCCATCTTTACTTGATCTAATATTTGCGTCCTCTCCCAATTACGTAACTGTACATGGTCAGTGTTCGGCAGATATTTTCTCATATCATGATCTTATCTACGTTACATATAACATACGGCCACCTAAAATGAAGCGCAACATTCTCTTACATCGTAATTTTTCAGCTTTAGATAAAAAAAAAATGATTCTCAGAGTATAGACTGGTCCCTGGTTTTTGCGGTAGATACAACAAATTATAAAATACAAATATTTAATTCCCTGGTTATCGTACTTTATGATAAACATGCACCTATAAAGCCGGTAAAATTTAAACTTTTGCCAGCACCATGTTTACCGAAAGATATAAAAATAAAAACTTAAAATATGCTGCCAATGCAAAATATGAGAAAAGCTGTTCCGACGAGCATCAAGCAAAATACGCTACATTAAGAAACCGCTGTAATCGTATGTGCCGTGACGTTCAGCGTCGACATATTCATGAATCTGTCGTAAACGTTGACCCATATAAATATGTAACACTCTCAATTATCTTTCTGTCGTGCCATCTTCTAACTTTCATTCTTTTTCTTTTAGTCCATTTTCCGTAAGTGAAACTAAGAAACATGCTATGTCCATATCATCGAATGGTATTGGAGTAGATGGTATAAGTCACAAAATGATTATTCCTAGTTTAGAAATCTTGGCTCCTGTTCTTACTCATGTTTTTAACTTTTCCGTAAGCTACGGCGTCTTCCCGACTGTATGGAAAGATGCTAACATTCGTTGTGCCATGGACAATAAACTTTTAGGTTTTAGTATCATAATGCTTTTAATTCAATTGATCATGATATCCTTATCAGTATATGGCAGCCACTAAACTTCTCTTCTTCTGTTACACAGTAGCTTCGTGGGACACCGACAGAGAGTAAAAATCGTAGAGAACTTTTCGGGCTGGTCCCTGGTTGCTGCCGGTATTCCAAAGGGTTGTCTTGTCTTCTGTTCTTTTACTCTTTTTTTTTTAATTATTAACTTTATCCATTACTTCCTCCTTTCATCTGTACGCCGATGACCTGCAATTTTATGCACGGTCACCTTAAGACGCTTTGCCCTCGGCTATTGACGTCATAAATAAATATTTGGCTGTAATATCTCAGTAGAGTAAATGGCATGGTCTAGTGATAACTCCTGTTAGAACTCAAACAATTATTATTGGTAGTCCCGGCATGATTTCCAGGATTGACAGGAGCACGCTTCCGCTGGTGATCTTAGACGGAGTAACAATCCCCTTCTCTAAATCCAAAAAAAGCCTTGGTGTATATTTAGACACCTGTCCTAGACACATCACATTAAGGAAGTTAGTAGGAGGGTTTTTGCGTCCTGGCATTCTTTATGACGTCTATGTAAGTTACTTCCTAGCTGTACTAAAAACAATTTCTGAAGTTACTACTATCTATATTTGATTATGCACACACCACGTTCGTAAACTTGACCGAGGAACAACTTAACAAGCTAGAGCGTCTTCAGAATTTGGCCATTAGATTTATCTTCGGCGTACGCAAATCTGAGCATATAACTGAGTACCGTTTGAAACTCGATTGGTTACTGGTTCGTGCTCGATGTAAGGTCTGGATGGTTACACTATTGTACTCCATTTTATTTGACCTTAGAACGCCTGTATACTTATAAGGAAAATTTTTATTTCGTACGTCCGATTGTGGAGAGTTAAGATCATTTGGCAACCTCCTTCTTGAAATACCTGTTCATAGTACTAAATATTTTAAGTCATCATTCACAATTCGATCAATTTCACTTTTAAGCACGTCAAGCGCGCAAAGACTTGATAACTTTAAAACATAAGTAAAAAATCACTATTTGAACTGTCAAGCATAAAAGTACCTACTTAAAAATTTTGTGACTCCTAATTGCATTATAGATCCGTAGATTAAATTTACTTGTGTTCAATGGTATTAATTTATCTTTGCCTTAATCAAGAATCATCGATATGTATACTTTATTATATATATATATATATATATATATAATAATTTTGTTTGTGACAGAGAGGGATCTGGCCGTCCACGTAATGTTCGTATGAAAAAGGTAATGAATGAGTGAATGAATGAGAGAAATATTCTTTATTTGCACAATAAATATTCTTTA
>JAFELO010000431.1:25640-56446 GCA_017140195.1 Eumaeus atala | reverse complement strand
GCAATTTATGTATTTGTTTTGTTTATTTATTCATTGATATATTATTTTTTGGGTAATTGATTGTGTACACCTACAATTATTTTATGTAATTTCCTATCTTTAAGGCTTGGGTTGTCTGGAAGAAATTACTTTAAAGTAATAAGGCCGCCTTTATACATCGATTGTATGTGTTTCTTTTATATTGTGCAAATAAAGAATATTTCTCTCATTCATTCACTCATTCATTACCTTTTTCATACGAACATTACGTGGACGGCCAGATCCCTCTCTGTCACAAACAGAGAAAGTCTTGTTGTACCTGTTGAAAACCCGGCACACGAACATTTCACTGATACCAAGTGTATGGAAAGTTTTGAAAACTGCATTTGGCTCCATACATACTTTGTATAATGCAATCACGATGATTTTTTTCACTCTATCAGACCACTCCATTTTAATAACGCAAAATATAGTGGAATGTATTGGCACCAAAATAATAAAACACAATGAACAATCGTATGTAAACAATCATTTATAAGGAGTTATTTATTTATTTATTTTATAAAAAATGACAGATTCCAAACTCAAATGTATTTTTTTTATTTTCGTAATTAATCGCAACATTACTTATAAATAGTGCAAATGAGATAACCGAAGCCTTTTTAAGACTACTCACGCCCATGGACATTCGCATAATTACTTTACCAATGAATTACTCCACTTTTCCTCCCCCCTCCCAATGGGCCATCGGCTGCACACAAATCGCGTGAATCGCGATACCGATGCAATACACTAATTCTACTTGACCCGGACGACTAAAACTAACTGATGACTTTATTATTGTATGTATTCACAGGCCTCCTAAATGGTTATATGATTAGCAAATAATTACTAGCAAAAATTTATGCATCTAACAAGCATATAATTATTTATATAGATTTCAATATAAATTTGTTAGATAGCAACACCACCACTGTTAGATTCACATCACTGTTAAAATCGTATAACTTGATAAACTTTTTCCTGGAATCCACAAGAATCAATAATATATTAGCGAACATGTGTACATAACGCTTTAGTAGCATAGATCGACTGAATAACGATATAATAAATCTGCTAACCTCTGATCACTGCGAGCTGCTAAACAATTGTAAATAGAACATTGTGTGTATTCCAGGAGGTATTAATCGTATTGATAGGCTTAGAAATAACATTATGAGTGATATGAAATACTTAGAACATGACAGCCCGGACCTAGATTTAAAAAAAAATATTTAAAACAACAGACAGATTAGATAGTGGAAAATTATTAACTGCTTGGGCGACTGAAGGAATTCAGGAAGACACTCAACAACAGATGCTGGCGTTAGCTTGCTCAATTCCATTCATGGGATGCTTTAGGTGTTTTGGTGACCTGTCCAAAGCTTTTAAATATGTACAGCATGCAACACTGAACAGGAAATAACACTACGATATGGGAAGAATGGAACTCAATCTCTTGACATCATACTAAAATAATGTATCTCAAAGGGGCGAGTTTAATGAAATACGGTCTAACGGAAACGAAATAGAAATGGGGGTCCCGCAAGGGTCTATTTTATGATTCTTCCTTTTTTCTAGTTTCTTTTTTATAGAATAGGCAAGCACAGGGGGTAAACGAGCTATAGGAGCCTCTAAACGACTACCGACGCCTGTGAACATCCACACAATTACTATGCCGATGTGTTGCTCTCCTCCCTCCCCCGGCCCATGGGTCGGTTTGTATAAATAATTTGGCATTGATCATAAAAGATGTAAAAAGTGTAGTACAAATTGCTGACGATACGTTCTCTATTTTTAGACACAAGAGACAACATACTGATTATGACGAGGTGAATAGTGCTCACAGGTGGTTCATTGGTTCAGCATCAATAACTTACTATTGACCAGTAATAAAACTAAATCCATTCAATTCGCCCTGCCAAACGTGAGACTAGCCCCAATAAATATACTACTAAATGGCGTGAATCTAGACTTAGTAGACTCAACGATGTTTCTTGGAATAATAATAGATACGAAACTGCAGTGGGGTCCTCATATTTCAAGACTTGCGAATTAGGTTGGTTCAGATCAATACGATATTTGAGCTGCAGAAGCGTGCTATTCGTGCAATATACAAGTTAGCCTCTGGGTCCCAAGCAGAGGGAAGAAACCAGCCATCTTTTATATTGAATTTTGGATGTTTTTTTAATCGCAATAGCTTCACGGATCGTCCATGATTAATCGTTGTTTTCTAGTGAATCTAAAATTAGATTCGATAAAGCGCAAATCCTGATAGATTTGATAAAGCGCAATTAAATCAAGAACTAAACATCAAGATAGCAAGATATAATAAATACCCTTTGCGTTAATCGGAACAACTAAATAATTATTATTTTTTCGGGTCCTTTTAATAATTTAAGACATCAGGTCATCAGTCATCTCGGTCCACCCGTGACCATGGTTACTATAAAGCTTCTGAAACGTCGGGCTAGTTAAATAATTAATAAACCGCCATAAAATCTGTAAAAATACTTTTATTGTAAATAGTACCTCTCGCTGGCGGAACACTCAGTATGGATATCGACTAGCACTTGGCCTACTTTTTATTTATGGTATGCCTTCAAATTGTTTTTCTATATGTACCTTAAACACAAAAAGTTTGCGGAACGCTGGTCTAAAGCACACTTGATTCTCTGTAGGTAAATGTAATTAGAAAGGTTGTCACAGTTTACATTAAAATAAAAGACTTCTGGTGGTGCAGGTACTATTAAGATTTAGTTGGCCTTTAAAACACATTTATTTAATCGTTGTCTTTCCACATTCACAATCCAGAACAGACTTGGAATAGTACAAGAACAACAATGGAGCTAATGTGAGGGTGTGAAGTCTTATCTGCGTCACAACGGCCTCGTCTATTCAAGTGAAATTACAACAGAAAAAAATGTAGTGTAATGAACGAATTTCATCTAAAACATCTTTGATTTACAAAACAAGATATACGATTTCACAGTTCAGTACTATCACTTCAAAGTGTCCACTGTATATATACGAACAATATGAATTGAGACACTTTAAGGCATTTGCAATATACTCCTATTCCTGAGCTTTTGTAAATGAATTTACAATTTGTATTTAATAGCACTTTACCAGTCCGAAAACGTATTCCTGTGCAGTGTCAATATAGTAATATAACGCAAACAGGAAGTGGGAATAACCAAGTCAATGTGTACTCATTTAAACAAATATAAATCTCAACATTGAAGGCAAATGTTGTGTTTACCGAACTCTATATCATCATCAAACCTTCTCTGGAGATTTGGCTAGTTCATCCCCTAAGGGATAAACACTTTATCCACAGCGTGATTGCCCCGCCAACTATGGGACATTACAATGGAATAAGGACTGCTATTCGATTTAGTAAACCGTTCGTGACTTATAAGACTTTTGATTGCTAATTTTCAATATAGTCAAGTTGCCCCTCCCAACCCACTAATCGGTTGTTGTTTAACATACACATTCCACATCACGACAGTAGTGCCTACACATACAGAGCGAAGCTTAAAGGAAAACAATCACACTTCAGTTTACGAGTATGTCCACCAATAATCTTACTCTTCATTTGAAACTCTTAGTCCAAATTAGAAAAAAAAAGTTTCCATACAAAATTGTGTGATCAGCTGAGGATTTCTAGGGGCAGTCAAAATAAATAGTTAACTGAGGCTTTTAGTTAGAGCATGGCACGGAACTCTCGGTTAGAGATTCCGGCTCGCACTTAGCTGTTGTGAAAACTACGCAACACTACACTGCGCCCTATGGAGCTACCACGCGCTCGACACGCACTTGGCCAGTTTTTGAACACTTAACGACATTATAAATCAGTATAATATAGCCAAACTCTTAGTAACAGGTAGTGGTATGCTGCATTGTAGAGGAAGAGGACCGGCACGGCCTGGGAGCTACCTCTCGCTCTGTGACACCGTCGTCATGTGACAGCTATGCACGGGCTACGTACGGTTTATGACTTGACAATAGCCCATTGTAGAGGATGAGGAATGGAGGGCAACGCATCTGCATGACAATAATGCGGATGTCCTTGAGCGTCGGCAGTCGTCAAAAAGTTCCGATTGGTCGTTGGCCCCCCTAACCTATGAAAAAAAACAAAGACCTCACACACACGACACAACAATTGCAATTACTAACTACGCTTAAAACAGTTTTATTCATGGATTTTGAATAATGTGTATCATAGCGAAGAGTTTGTAATTTTAATTAATTTATTTATAATAAATATTTCATTTTGAAATTTTTGTCCTTATATTTAATTGTATTAGAACTTAATATTTTTTAGACATGGCTACTAATAAGATTAAATAAGGCGATAAGATAATGCAATGTAATACATACATCTAATCAGTGACTCTTTTACGCACATTTCTTTAAATGTATATAAAATATGTCTTATAAGGTACGATAGGGTTGACACATCTCATTGTGATAATAAAACCAACATATAAGCTCTTCAATTCTATTTTTTTATAAATTATATCTGTCGAAAATATCTTCACCATATCATTTGTATGCAGACGACTTACAGATTTACAGACATACGGGGAGTATGTCTGTAAATCTGTAAGTCGTCTGCAATATCTCGCAAATGTTATTAAACTATTATACTGCAGTGGAGTAAAAGCTATGGTCTGCACCTAAATCCTGATAGGACTCAATGCATAATAATAGGCAGCCGACAATTAATTGCAAAAATCTACTGGGAGAAGCTTCCAAATATTTGTGTGGGAGGTCTATAGTATCTTTAAGTAAAACGGTCAAAAGCTTAGATATACACTTAGACCCAACCCTTTCATGATAGGTACAACTACAAGAGCTACGAAAGAGGATGTAAGTGTTGTAGCTTCTTTAAGACGACTATGTAATTTTCTTCCGATTCCTACAAAAAATTCTCTCGCGCAATCAATTCTACTGCCAATCTTAGACTACGCAGACGTGTGTTACTGCGACCTCAATGCAAACCATCTGTCTGCACTCGAACGCTTACAAAATGTTTGTATTCGTTTCATTTTTGGGATTCGCAAATACGGGCATATCTCTGAATATCGCCAAAAACTCGAATGGCTTCCCATCAGGTTGCGTCGAAACTCCCACATTCTTCACCTTCTGTTTAATGTGCTCTTCAATCCTTCTATTCCTTCATACTTAAAAGAAAACTTTTCCTACCTCGGCGACAACACCTCCATTCCTCGTTCTTGAAACAAATTAACTCTATCGTTTCCTGTACATTAAACGACATTCCTTGAGTACTCCTATACGGTTTCAGCCATCCGATTATGGAACGCTTTACCTGTCGTAGTGCAGAACTCGCAGTCGACCAGTCTTCAAAAAGCGCCTCAGGGAACATTACCTCTCCTTAACTAGCTCCTATTTGCTCACGTTGCTGGTTTTGTAACAATCGTTTCTTATGCGACTTATATATTATAAATGTGTGTATGTATTTAAGTATGTATCATATAGATAGTTAAATATTTTGTTATTGTTTAAATATTATAGTTTAATGAATATAGTATATTTAAATCTATATAACCGGTAACTATTCTAGTTTCCTCTATGTTATCAGTTGTGCCAAATGCAGGTAGCATTTAAACACACTGTTTCTCTGTCTTATTCTGGTTGTCTGGAAGAGACCGCTTGTAGCGGTAAGACCGCCTACTTAAGATTTAGAAACGGGCACAAAAGTGTCTAAAAGCAAAATAAAAAATAAAGAGTAGCCGATTCTCAAATCCACAGGATATGCATATAAAATATGGTAGAAATCGTTAAAGCCGTTTGGGAGGATTAAGCCAACTAGCATTCTGGCATTAGAATTTTATATGTAAGATTATGGTTATTATATTTTCTATTTTAGATATAAGATTGTACCTACACAAGTAACTTTGCAATATCCTTTTATCCCACATAAGGGATATAACGAATAACCGTTTTCCGGACAAAGGCTTTTCAAATAAATTCACCAATAAAATCCAAAAAAGTGGCTCATGACTTTTTAAGTTTATCTATATTTTCTGTGTGAAGTAGTAGCTATAGTCTGTACTAATATTATAAAGTGGAAAAAAATGATTTTTTACGTGCTTGTTTGTTTGCAACGAATTGGCTACGAGACAAAATAGCCCACGACAAAAAATCACACATTGTCTCTAAGAATATTTGCTATATATCATTTTTAGTAAATAGAAAAAAGTAGCCTAAATTTAGAAGTGTATAAAAACTTCGATAATGTAACCAAAACTGCAAAGGTGTAAATAAAATCTAACAAAATCCCTATGCCGTTAGGTGCGCAAATAATTTACATTGACCTATTGCGGCAAACGTTGTTCTGTCATAAATTGGAATTTATAATTTTTCTATTTTGTAAAATATCCATGCGAAGCCAGGATGGATTACAATTGTTACATTAATTCGGAACGACTCTAGTTTAGAGTGAGGAAAATTAAGTATTGTTAATATAAATAAAAACTATTAAATATTAAGGTTTATTAACCCACCTCAATTACTATCTAATCTAACAGACAATTGGTCAGCAAATACATTCACAAAATATTACAAAATATCATCGAATTCGAAGAGTGCTCCTAGTCCAGCTCTTAAAAAAGTAATCATGGTGAAATGTCATCAATGTGAAATGTCATCAATGTGAAATGTCATCAATGTGAAATGTCATCAAATGTGAAATGTCATCAATGTGAAATGTCATCAATGTGATCAATGTGAAATGTCATCAAATGTGAAATGTCATCAATGTGAAATGTCATCAATGTGAAATGTCATCAATGTGAAATGTCATCAATGTGAAATGTCATCAATGTGAAATGTCATCAATGCAAGAAAAGTGTTCAAGAGCGAGATACAACACAGTGCATGATGTATAAAAGTAGATTTCAATTTGGTTGCGCAGGCTTTCTAGTAAAACTTCATCGCATGATAGATCTAAAAGCGAAAAATGTAGGGAAATGTGGGACTTATACACCAAATTATCAAACAACCATGCATATCACGCCAGAACAAGCAGCGTATTATTATCCGTTAACTAGTAGAAATGAGAACTCGCTAAGTATACCGCAAATAAAAAAGGGAAGAAAACATGTTACCTCTGATACTGATCGAGAGTGCTCAGATGATGGAAATTATTCTCTACCTTCAACTTTTCTATTAAATAGAAGCTGGATAGATTTTACATGAAGAATGAATATAATTGAAACAGGAATTTGTCAAGGAAAACTTGAAAGCGCTGAATTTGAGATTGATGACCAATTATGAAAATATTTTTTCAGAAAAAAAATGTGAAATACATATTAACAATGGCTTGTCCCACCCGATTAAGTAACTTATCGTCATGTATGAGACATCCTTGTCCTTCACCTTTAGGATCAAGAATCCAAAGGAAAACTTTAAACCAAAGCCCAACTACAGCATTAACCGCAAAATCACCCAATGCTACAGAAATTATACAAAGTTAAAAAAAAACAAATCATAGCACTCGAAAGTCTATTAAAAAGCTTAGAACAAAATGGAATCCCCAATTATGAAACAAGGATCACTTGTGCAAATGAAATCCTCATCTGGAATAAAGAATGGGATAGAATCGAGCAAAACATCTGAAATGCTACTAAGTATAGCCACTGTCATTATAAACTACGTAATAATGGGATAAAACATCAATTAGAAAATATTGATATAAACGGTAGGGGTTTATCGAAGAGGTTTTCTGTATCATAATGATAGGAGATAAAGACTTTAATATGTCTAATGATTTCTATTCGCTAATAAAATATATCCCAACTACTCTATGTAAAATAAATCATACAAATATTTTCGTTTGCTTACCAACATACAAATGTAATTATTACTCTCAGATACACTCTTAGCTAGCTACTGTAGGAACCAACAAAAAGAAGGAACTTATACCATTATGCAAGCTTCTTCTCTCTTATTCAATAAAAAAATAGTATTGCATACAAAAAGATCACGTTTCTCTATAGCCACACATCCCAAAAAGAATTCGTGTGTTGCGAGATAAAAGTTCCGGGAAAAGTAAAAAGTCTCGCAGTAATTTGCCTCTATAGAACTCCCAAAGGCGACTCTAGGAATAATCCTAAATAAACTAGGTAGTCTTATATTTTCTTCGATTTTTTTCAATATGGCTATAGAAGGAAAACAGTTGTAGCAGGCGATTTCTATATACCTTAAAAGAACACTAAATAACTGAATATTTACAGAACACGTCAATGGACCATAATAATTTAGTCCAGCACAAAAAAACCTACGAGACAGTCTTCTTGCCTGGATCATATCCGGAACATCATAAAAATGCTATATCCGAAATTCTGCGACTGTTCTTGTCTGACCACGAAACTGATCAATTGCTTAAATGACCTATAAAATCCATACAACAATTGCCTCAAACATACTTTATCATTAAAAGAACTTACAGACCGGAATAAAAAAGAAATTTTGTGAATGCCTTAACAACATGACTTATAATGAGGTGGTCAGGAAGAATCTGAAATAGATGAAGCGTTCTACAAGTTCCAAGAAACAATGTGTTTTGTCTATAAATAATGGTTCCCTAAGATCAAAATAAACAATTCACTTAAAAAGTCAGAATGGATAAGAAAAGGACACAAAATAAGTAGTAAAACGAAGAGACTTCTAGGATATAAATATTACAAAAACAAAAATAAAATTATTTGAATTATGTGTACGAGGCATTCGAAAATATTGAAAACTTGTATATGCTACTCCAAAAGGAGAGTAAATATATGACGAATCATAGACAGTAAAACTAGATCTTGGAATATAATTAAGAATTAAATTGATCATATTCGTAACTTATCAGTCATATCTTCTGTAGAAGATGGAAAGAGAATGTCGACACGCCCTATAAAAATAATAATTATAATTATTATATTAATTATAATTGCAATCACTTTGCAATAGTTTTTATTACAATATATAGTACACATTTTTATTACAATATAGACTACAAGTACCGCCATGATCAGGTAGCAGCTATCATTCACCAATACCTCGCATTCAAGTTTAAGCAAAAGAAATTACATACAACAAACGCGAACAAACCTCAAACAGTATTGGACTCAACAGAATGTAAACTTTACTAGGATGGCACCATAATTACCGACAAGACTGTTATACACTGTAATAGATCCGATATAAACTTGTTTGAAAAAATAATGACATTGTTTACCTTATCGATATAGCTACTCCGTATACGTATAATATTAAAAAACACACACTGGTAAAATCACAAAATACACACAATTTAGCCAAAGAAATTAGTCACAGTGGCATGTACAGACCATCAAAAAAGTTCCAATAGTAATTTCATCTATGGGAGTCGTACCGTTCACATTACATGACAGTTTCAAAAATCTCCATATTCTCAGGCTGACATAATTTGATTGACCAATATAATTTTAAAAATACACATAAGAATATAACTTCCAACATATGGAATTCAATGTATCTAAGGCCTGTGACGATGACAGAATTGAAGAATAAGGTTATGGTCCTTAACAACAAATACTGAAGGATACGATGAGATCTGCACATTCATGATAAAACAATCTACAAACAGTAAAAGTTACATTTTTATTTAACTGTAATAAAATTTAAGACGAATACACGTGGCTCATTGAATGTAATTTTTATGACATGTAAGAATACGACGGTGGATTGAAAAGTATACAGCCTAACCAAGAAAATAAACACATACTAAACGAGATACATTTTTATTTTTCTACATAATCACCATCAAGTTAGATGCAACTTCTGTCACCTTCCATTGACATTTAGACTGTTCAAAAACATGACTGTTCCTTAGAGTCAAAATATGCACCTACTGCTGTTTTGAACATGTCGTTTATCAAAAATCGATCAGGTAAATATGGCAGATGCGGTAAAAGTTCAAAGCCACATCTGTGAATTTCAGCCATTAATTACATGAACGTGTGAACACGGGCGTTATCTTGATCTAACTGTACTTTTCTTCTGAACATTCCTTGACTCCTTTCTTTTACTTCCTCTCGTAAACGACGTAGTAAGGCACAGTAGTAATCAGAACTTATAGTCTCACTCCTCTCAAGGTAATCGATCATATGATTATTTAGGGTGTGATCACCCTTTGAGTCCCAGTGAGAGAGCCAATACTGAAGCCGTTGCCTTATCTACAGACATAATCGCCTTAGCCTTTTTAGGGGGTGATGATCCAGGTCTTTTCCACTGTTTCGATTGTTGTTTTGTTTCTGTTGTACAGTAATGAGCTCTTGTTTCATCCATTGTAAAAACCGATTCAAAAAATCACCTACATCGGCTTCAAATAAATCTAAACAATGCGAAGTAGTCAATCACGTCCTGTTTTGTTCAACTGAAAGCAGTCGCGGAACCCACCTCGTAGGAACCTTGTAGAACCAATTCGTCGACTATGATGGTTGAGTTTATTCTTAAGAGATCCCTATAACCTCGGCTCCTCTTTAACTGCGGTCTGCCATAATTAAATCAAGTACCTTTTTAATATTTTCGTGTGACGTGGAAGTATTTCCTTAGCGGGGGTTCATCTTTCACACTCTCTCTACCACGCTTGAATTCTGCTATCAATTTTGTCTATTTAATACAGAGCATAATAAGAATAAGACAGAGCAGAATCACCTAAAGTACTGACCATATCCTCATTGATGGCTTTCAGTGATAGCCCCTTCTTATGGAAGTCCTTAATGACGGCACGCTGCTCGATTTGGGCCATTTGCAGAAACTATGTCCGATTGCTTTGTTAAAAAAATTATAAAATCACAACTAATTATCGCACACGTTTCGAACTTCACACAATTGACACGTTTGAACTAAACTAAATAATGTGGGTAGATTTGATTTTTAGAATTGAATGAATATGTGCTAGGCCGAGTAATTTTTGATCCACCTAGTACATTGATTACAAAAAATAATTACTATGTAGCAAGTATATTTTGCTACTTAAACGTTTTATAAAAAAGTATATCTGTCATCTTTGACTGTTAGACCGAGGGTGTGCTCTGTGTCGAAGAAGTGACAATCTTTATTTTTTTTCGTCGAAGAGGACGGAATCATTTGTTAAAATACGATAATCAAATAGTACTTTTCATTTCCGCCCGGGAACCTATATTTTCCTGAGAGACACGAGCAATTATTAATTACATAAAAGGGTGAGTTCGCTATTTCTTGCCGACGCTATGATTCATATCTTATGTTTCACAAAATCTTTATAAATGTTAAAATGTCTTAATTCTCTTATGTGTGCATTTTCACATAGTTATTTACATGATCGGTATAGCTGTTAATTTGGTAGACCGTATCATTAATGTGTTAGTTTGAATAATATATGCCACGTGTGAAAATTGGTTGTTAAATTCTATTTAATTTTAACTGATTTTAGATGGCTCATGAAGCCAAGAGAATGGGAATCTTATTGGTTGTGTGTTCCTTGTCAGAGCTCTACTCCTTTTCCTTTTTTATTTTATGAATTGAGATTTAATATGAAGATCTAATAACACCATATTCTTCATCTATGTAATTTGAGAATTAAAGGACCATCAGTGAAAATTTGTGGCTTGAAACAATAAAAATAAGATATAGAAAAGATAACTCCTGGTTACTGCAGGGAGTCTTGGACACCCCACCATGGTTCATGTCGTGGCGGTGGGGCTTAGTAGCCTAGGGTGTACCCAGGCGTAGCCAATTGTAATGAAGGGGGTCTTTGCACCCCACTTATTTGAAGAGGGGGCTAAATATTAGAAAGAGGAATCACTCTCGGTTACCCTCTTATAAGAAGAGGGGACCAAAGAACAACAGGAAGAGGCATTTTTGCGCACGGGGCAAGGGGCGAGGATGGGAACCTCACCTTATTGCACTGTCCCAAAGTGGGTGGGGTTGTCCTGTAGTGCGGGGCAACCCCATCTGTTGAGGTGGAGTTAGTCCCTTAGGGGACAGACTAGCCGTCGAGGTGCCCTTATGATTTGTTGTTCCGGGGCACCTCACCAAGGGCAGCATTATAATAATGGCACTCGCGGTGGTTTTAGTGGGTACCCAGGGCCAGTGAAGGCGCAAATGCATTTCCCACGTCAAAAAAAAAATAAAAAGAAAGGGAGACTCGGACAACTGCGAAGATAAGACTTCGTACCCTCACTTTTTACTAACCCTTATCAAACTATAATACTATTGGGAATATATAATTAACTTTTGACTACCTTATTCCGCGACTGTCAACCGAAGTTGGCGTACTAATGCGAGCTCCGGAGATTACTTAAGTTTTTCTTGGTGTTTTCCTCTAATTTCGTTATAATTTGGTGATAAAGTGCCAGGTAACAGTGGATAGCAATGCCTACTTTAAGTTGTTAACACTATCATTCGTAATTATTTGGACACGTATAATATTTATATAATCGTTCCAATTAAGAATACGTAGTCAAGTAGTGAGTTATGAAGTGTTCACAATGTCGTTTCGTAACAATATCCCGCCAGGTAAGCACACAAATCCGTTTACTAAAAGCCAAAGAACATCCATATCACCTCCAATGTCAGCGACAAAGCGCAATATATCTGAGCTATCGCCTAGTTCAATATCGCCTGATAACAAAAGAACCAGGTAGCCATAAACGACTCCAAGACGTCTGCAAATTCCGCGTTAGATATGACCTGACCTCAAGAGGACACCGACTACTATGACCTTATCCGCGAAGCCTCGTCATATCTTTCCAAAATGAACGACCTCGTTAACGATTCGGGATCACGCACTAATATGATTAATAAGGTCGGAATCATGGATATGGTCATCGCGATTGTTTCATGGCTTTCTGTTAGAAACGCGACCCTTGAAAGAAAAATTGCAAATAAGGAAAGCAATATTCTCCAATCTCATCTTATTGAAACCGACGGGCGGCTCCACCGCAATCATCATCAAAACTGATTTCATATTCCGAGGATCTACCATTAAAACTGTCAAAATCAGATCCGCCGTTACGTGTTCAATGCTCAATAGCTTATCCCGCTTAAGAAAAATCATCCGAATTAAAGAACTCGTCGGACACCAAACAGGCATTAATGAAACCCATGCGACGGTTTTCAAATTCGCGGTCTCAAAAAAACGCTAACTCGGGCGTTCCACTATGTGTAACGAGCCAATTGCAGATAAAAAAACTTAAAGCGGTCGAAGGTTTAAAATAGCGGGCTTGCGCGTCGAAACACGTAAAGGACGCCAACCACGCATTCTCATTAAAAAGGTACCTCAACACACCACGGACGACTCTTTTCTTCTCTCCCTCTACAACCAAAATATTAAAGACGAAACAGACGTATCTCAGTAGCAATTTGTTAAATCGACTGAAACAATTCGACGTATATTAACATCTCACTAACACAAAAGTTAAGGTGTTCATTGATTGGGCCTCCTGTCGGTTTGTGAATAACGTCGAACTCGTACAGTGTGCAAATTGTCAACGATATGGCCACACGGATAAATACTGCCGCGAAAAGGATGCCTGCTGTTCACACTGTGTGGTACATAGTAGTACAAACTGTATCAAAAAGGACTTAGACAACTTTAAACCGACCTGTGGCAGTTGTATGCGCTTTAAAAAAATTCCGAACATGAAACAGGTTCATCCGATTGTCCCACATATAAGGCTAAACTGGAATAACTTATTCTAAAAACTCGATATGGATAAATTAATCATAGGTCAAATTAACCTCCACAATAATAGATACACTTTACTTGAACTGGAACAAATTACGTCCGAAAACGACTTAGATCTCGTACTTGTTCAAGAACAATATCGGTGCTCGATCTCAAAATCTAAAATTATTCAAATTGATAATCGAGCTCGTGCCGATATTTATATAGCGAAATCCAAATTCACAGTTACGACGTTGACCAATCTGAATACTTCTCATTGTAGTGTCGCGGCAGTCTCCTGTCATAATTTCATAGTTTACGTTGTTAATTACTATTTCCAATTTTCTGACCCCGTCATCCTCATTTATGCCACTTTCGTACAGTACTACAAGCTCTAGGGGGAAACAAAGTAATTATTGGAGCGGATGTTAATGCATCTTGACCCCTCTGGCACGGGTAACTACGATACTCAGACCGCGAACGTAGAACCGTCATTGAAGATTTTATTGCGGAATTAAACCTGATGATCCACGATACCCTAGATGCACCACCTACTTACAGTAGCCCTACGGGCGAATCTTCTTTTGACGTCGCGCTTTCAAGCGCGTACGTTTGCTTTAGTATTTGGCGCGTTCTGATAAACGCCTCATGCAGTAACCACCGCTTGATTATATATGAGTATTCCCACGCGCTCTCAAGTATTGCACCAAATGTCGTATAATATTGATATAACAACAAGAACGGTGACTGGACTCTGTTTCGATCATATAATCATAACCGTAGACGAAAATGCTGAAATATTGACAAATAACTTTATATATTGTGCGGACGTAGCCTTAAGTAGAAAGCCAATATTAAAATCAAGAAAACGTAAATAGTGGAATGATAAGTTATGCGTTATGAGTCGAGAATTCAGGAGGACAAGACGTAAGCTTCAAGAAAATCGCAAACTTGGCTGTGACGTAACCGCAAGAGTTCCAATGTAGGTGACATTACAACTCTTGCGGAACATAGGTCGACAAGATCTCGGTATCGCGCGGCTGTACTCTTAGCCAAAAATAATTCTTTAAGGAACGCTACTAATGGACTCCATAAGGAATGTCCGTGGTCCTCTCTCTACCATGAGCTTAAACCCAATAGAGACAAAGACACTCCTTTTATTTCTAATATTCAAATTAATAACACCTTCATCTAACGAACGAAAGCCTTCCTAGATACATTGATTCCTGACGAATCACAGTATAATGACACTGAGTACCATCTGGAAGTTAGGCTACAATCTTTACAACCTGCTAATGCACCAGTCTACGAATTACCTATTATTGAACGGCACAACTAAATTGCAGCCCAGCCACTTTTCATACATGAAAAGTTTTAACCGAAGCTGTCCACGGGGCTCTCTATGATCTACATGCTTATGAAATATAGGATTCGACTTGTTTTCCTTGTCAATGCCGGCACTATGCACTTACGAGGACAGGATACTTTTAATAGTACAAAGTAACTTGAAGTTAAGTCAACCAACTGTCTCAGTTTAATATCGACCTGCAGAAAACTTTCCAAATATTGTTATAAGGTTGCTTACAATCCATCCCACGTATTAAATTTAACTACATACCAGTTAAACATAAAGGAACCGACACACATTTAGGAATAATATTGGAAAATAAATTCACCTTTTTAGAACACATTATACAAACAGAAGAAAAGGCTAAACGTAATTTTTATTCTTTTACTAATATCTCAACCTCGACCTGAGGTCGCTCTTCTAAGACCTTAAAAATAATATGTACCGAGACGTACCTTGATACCATGTGCTATGGGTCACCTGTGTGAGCAGATAGGGCAAGGGCAAAATTAGTACGTAAATTGCTTTTTTAATATTTTTATGTAAAGTCTACCGCATCGTTAGCACGGAGGACCTACCCGTTCCTGCCGGAATGCTACCAGTAGACTTAGAAATTCAACGCCGCGCAGCCATGTATGATATCAAAGAATTTCTCCAATCCTGATTACATAAGACCAAAAGACAGACATAAGATGAACAGGCTGCTTGGCCCAATAGAAATCACTACTCAAAACCTAGTTAACGAATGGCAGACGCGATGGAATAGTTCAACTAAAGGACGACATTATTTTTGCCGTGTGTGCGCGATCACTTACCGAAACACTGGCTAGATACTGGCGTTGCACAATTCCTATAAATGCAACTATTAATGCAAACTTTTTGGCTTTAAACTAGTGGCTTCACCTCTCCATGATTGCTCTACAGAAGTTAACGAATCACATCATTTGGGAGTGTAGTATTCGGCATAGTGAGCGAATCATGATGTTAGACAGTATCCATAGCGTCAACATGCTATCAAACGTTTTTGCCATAACTATTACTGGAAAAATACAATTTTAACTCATCTTAAATGATAACAATTAGTCAATCACTTTGTACTAGGACATATTGTCTCCGTGGTACATAGCAGTAGGGCCTCAGTTGACTGCCCTTTCCTTTCTTGGCTTGTGCAGGTAATTGCAATCTTGTACTGTCTCCCGCTCTGATTGGGGAGGGAAACTGGAATTATTTCCTACTCCAAGACAGTTTTAGCTATTCCCTCGGACTTCCTGTGCTCATATCAAAGGGTCATCAGTGATCGCCACATCGATCGATCCAGCGATACAGGAGTTGTGGGAAGGAGTGGCTCTCCAACCCCGATTAAAAAAGAAACTTTTGAATTAATTTTAATTTCCGACACATACTTTCATACATTTCTATTGTTATTAAAATAATATTTGCATGCCTCTAAAAGTGTGGGACATGTGTGATCTTTACCTGTGTTTATTGTCATCATTGTTACAACGTTTGAATTTAAATCTAAAATCTAAATCTACAATTTTAGCATATGCGCATTATTGGTTACAATGTACTCAGGGACACTAATACGTTGGTAGACATAGTTCAATGGTTATAAAATCCTTATGCACGCTTCATGCAACTTAATTGAAAGTTGAATCAAAAAGAGTAAAGTTTAATTTTGTACCTAGCTAGTATGAGTATTCTATTACGAATATGTACAGGTATACGGCTGTATACGACTTCAATTATCTACGGACGAACCTGGGGCGGATCGCTAGATTTGTAATAGTTATATAAAACGTTGACTTTTGTAATTAAGCATCTCGCGATAACTAAATATAGTGTTTTAGATTATATTTTATTACTTTCTTCCGTCATTCACGTTTTTCTCTATCCCTATCACATTCTTCCCTACATGCAAATGTGTGCCATTCGAATGCTTTAAAAAATTACATTTTTGAATTCTCTAGACAGTAACGCTATTTGATGGCCGAAAAGTTGAAAAAACGAGCGACTAAAGTATAGACATTAACGCTAACTTGTAGCTGAAAAGTGCACTTTTGGGCAATTATTTTAGCAACCTAGAGCTAAGAGACAATGAATCCCGTTACTTGTTCATTTTCCCCTTCGTTGCATTAGTGATAGTGACATCTAACGATGAGTACAATTAGCACATCATATATACAGTACCAACGTAGTATTATACCTCCAACAGTAGATGGTGCTTTCACTCTAAACTATAACAATAATGTTTTAATTAGGATTTAAAAAAAATTTAGAACGAGAGTTATAACTCCTAAATAACAACAAAACAATTTCTCCTAACGTTCCCAGACGCTCAAAAACTTACAGTTTTTATAAATGTGACATCTAGCGTTGTTTGAAGTTACCACACTAATTAAGAGGTTTCGAACGGCCACGATAGATGGCTTTACTAATCTAAAATATGTCTTCAACCTTTAAAACCTTAATTTGTAAAATAAATTGTGATCCGGCTTCGCTCCTGAATAACACACGATTGCTACCGTAACAAATCATACATTCTTCCTCAGGAACCCTTATATCCATTGGTGAAAATCGCATAAAAATCCACTTCGTGGTGTTTAAAGTGTAGTAGACAAACTGTTCTCGGGACTTTGTTTTATAATATGTATAGATGTAAATGATTATTATACTAAAACATAATTACAGTGATAAACAATATAACAAAACTTAACCACGTTGTAATTTAATATACCCATTTTTTATAGTACGACACGGGCAAACGAGCAATTGGAGCCTATTGATGACCACCGACGCCCATAGACATCTTCATTATTGTTGCGCAGAAGCGTTGCCCTCGTTTCTTCATGTTATTCTCTCCTCCAAATGAGCTATCACACTCACAAAACCACACGAACGCGACGGCTGCCACTTTGATGCGATGTCATTTGAGCGAGAGGTTCTATCCCGGTCGCGCAGGGCCAATTCCGCTGCAATGCAGGACGGCAGTCATCACGGGTGACGATACCGGGGTAGATGATGTGTCCATGGAGTTTACTGGGTATTCGGGTTATCCGCGAGTCCCATGCACCCATTGGATCCTACCCATGTTCGATGACTGTGCGTAAATATACTTCTCCGCGAAACTTAAAAAAAGAAAATTAAAAGTCTGAACAGGAGAAGTGTATAAGCAGATATTTCAACTTATTTTTCTTTTTTTGTATACTGTACAAGTTGTTAAAAGTTAAAATTATATACCTAATAATAAATCATTGAAAAAAGAAATTATTAATTTAAAATAGAAAAAAATATTTTGTCCAAAGTACGTTCACCGATTTAGGCACTCTTGATGTCGGAACTGTAAATTACCTTAGATCAGTATTGAAAGTGATCTAAACAAATTACCTACGTCAAAGTGGTTGACTAAAGTCTAAGTTTTGATTACCATAAAAATCGTGTGGAACCTGAACCCTTGGGGTTTATACATTAAAACAAAATCATCTCACATCATCATCCATAATTATCAGCCCTTACCGGTACACTGCTGGACATAGGCCTCTCTCAATGAACGCCAAGGCGACCGACCTCCTGCTACTCGCATCCATTCCGGACCGGCTACTGCACCAACATCATCTTCCCACCTGGTAAACGGCGGACCAACACTTCGTATTCTTAAACGCGGCCTCCACTCCAGAACCACCAGAAGTGGCCCATCTGCCATCTGTTCTTTTGAGTGTGTGACCAGCATTACCACTTCAGCGAACCTATTCGTCGCGTGACATCGGATACTTTAGTTCTCTACCTTATGAGTTCGTTACGAATTCTGTCGGACAGAGGAACACGCAACATAGCACGTTCAAAAGAAAATCAACACTAGTAAATTAATAAATATTTTTTCTACAGTTGGTGCTTACAACAGCACGTTACGAAAATTTCAATGCGCACCCATAACGAACACGTCATAATATGTTAATTACAACAGGCGCCGTCCGTCGATGACTAAACGAAACCATTAGTGTTATATGTAAACAAATTTTGGGTTTTTATACTGGATACTAAAATATTGTTCTAAGAATTCCGCTTTACGATTTTCTCTATATACTTTTCGAACGAGAGCCTGTAGTGAATAGTAACGTAATATATAGTATCGTGACTGAAGCGAATCCTATTCAAAAATTTTGTTACCTACTTGCTTCCTTCTAATACTGTGCACAATATATGCAAGTTGTGAAATACAATCAAACAACTCAAACAAGTTTAAGGACCAGATAGTTTGGCCGTTTTCAAACTTTTTAATTGCCTTTTTTTATTTAATATAAATATCTATTTGTCACAAACTCCTCTGTAAAAATACTTGACAAACAAAGCCAACTGTATTCCTGACCATGATGTTACTTTTTTGTTTTTAATCTCTTTAAATATTTCGTAATTTAATAATTCCAACAAAGTTTCAAAGCATGTCAGGTAAAAGTATAAAAAAAAATTACCTCAGATATTTAGCTTCCTAAAACTTAAAACTTAAGTTTAATGTTTTTTATACTAAACATTTATTGATATATTTAATTTTGTAATGTAGGTTACATTTGAATTCGCCAATCGTCATTGGCTTCCGTCGTACTCCTCGTCAAATCTGACAACAACACTCACGTTCGACCACGATCTGCCCGAACGAAATAGGGACTGATCCAAATACGGTCCATGATTTGCCTCGCTCAAATAATACCGCCGTACAGGTTAGGTATTCTGAGACGATCGCGCGTGAGTCTTTTCACCCGTCAGAAGGTAAAGGGTCATGGTCCTCTCCATTAGCTAAAACGTAACCACCAGCCCATCAATCCGATGGAGCTATGTTGGGCTTCTCTTCGCCTCCACAGCGTAAGTTCAGGTACGAAACGAATACTCCTTGGGCGTCAATGGAAATCGTTGGCGGTGAACCTGGACTCTTCTTCACATGCAGTGCTCTACAGCAGAGGCCTCACAATGTGTATGCTTTAAAATAGAGTATTAACTACTCATACACAAGTTATAATGCTATTTTCAATTATTATTTATGTATTTTAATCCCCATCTCGTATAACATAAAAGCCATATTGTCATACAATTTTTGTGGTGGGTTTTATAGATATACATAATTACTATTTACTTCCCCCCCCCCCCAAATAGNNCCCCCCCCCCAAATAGGCCACCGTCTACACACAAAACGCACCAAACGCGACACTGAAAATGTCACTTTATGGCGGTATTATATGAGCGAGAGGTACCTCCCCTGTCGTGCCGGCCCTATCCTTCTCCTCCTATACATGGCGCTACCTCTTCCTAGAATATACTGGTCTTATCCACAATGTCGCAATATCACCTTATTTCACCGAAGCACCTTATGTAGTAGTTCTCGGGGACTCAGTATTCAAATTTGTAACGACCTCGACCGGTTATACCTCAGCATCTTTGGCAATGCGTAAATGGATTTCCCCGCAAAGCTTACAACACATAGGCCTTGCTAGTATTTTCATGCGTACATCAACATATACAGACATGTTACTCTTTTTCACCCCATTCCACCGGCTACTCACAAATCGCACGTAACGCGACGGGCAACATCCCGTAAGCGGAAGGACCTCACCGATAGTGTAGGCCCAATTTAGCTGTAATGTAGCATTGCGCTATTAAATGGAAATGAAATTATTTTTATTGAAAATATAATTATACAACTACTTTTTGAACTTCAGCAAGTTACTACTTTTGTTACTAATACTTAGTCTGAATGCCATTTTTAAAACTCTACATACACTTGGTGTTAGTCAAATGTTTGTGTTATTAATAGGTACAATGAGACTCCCTCTGTTTGTGACAGAGAAAGATCTGGCCTTCGACGTGTTCGTACGAAAAGAGGTCAAAGCACTAAAGGACAGAATTTGAAGAAATCCTGTCGGAAAGCAAAAGATTTTATCTCCGGAAATTAAGGTAGCACCTAGAATCATGTCGCGTATTCTAAAAGATATTCTTAGTACTCGCACTGGTCATTCCGTAACTGATAAATTCAAGATAAATAGCGTGGCAAAATCGAAACAACTACTAAAGCGTCACGCAAAGGTCACAGAAGAAAAATTGTTTACGGATGAGAAAACTTTTACAATTGACCAACATTTTAACATTTAAAAAAATGGCCACATTTTTGCTCAAAGCTCTAGGGAAGCTTCCCAATTTGTCTACAGAGTGCAACGTGGGCTCTGTCCTACTTCAGTAATTGTTCAGTGGAGTGTTAGTTATGAAGGAGTAGCTAGGCCATACTTCTATAGTGTATAAGTACTATTCTTGAGATGGTAATAACACCATGTTCAATAATCAAGGAAGGTCCTTCCATCAAAACTCGTGACCAGATTATAATTTTTTGTTAAAACGAACATAGGAAAATATTACGAATTTGCTGTTAATAATGAGTTTGAATATGTTGTTTCATTTAATGAATATGTCGTGATGTTCTTTTAGATAAGGAATATATTATCTGATTTACATTAAATATAATAGTTCTCACTCATTAGACTGTCACAATTATACTTATTACAAAAAGTTGTCCTCAAAGGCTGTCTGCATGTGATCGTTTTTCTCAAAATTTTACGGTTTTTAGTGCGATTTTTTCCTATAGGTAGTGCTAATCCCCAGGAACGTTTTAGTAGATAATTGTTATTTAGAGTCCTATAGTGTGACTATTCGGCAATGCACCAGATTTCCATTTACTACGATTGCTCACTAAAATTTTAAATGTGAATGTTAGCTTGTTTGTTACACTTTCGTGCTAAAACTACTCACACGATTATCATGAAACTTTACACTCACAGTTTTAAAGGTATCAGAAGGGACATAGGTTACCCACTTTATATTTTTTTTTTAATCCGCGGGTGGTTTCAACGCTAGCGGTGCCACTAGCAAAAGCTAGTACATGAATATTTTCTACCATATATCTATTTGTGCAGATGTACGTGCATGCACCAATAGTTTTCCTCGGTAAGCCATTATGTTACGCCAGATTATCAGCGCGCGAATCTGTCGTTTCGAAGTGTCGGATTCCCATTTGCTCCAGTGATTCCCATTTGCTCCAGTGACAGGCAGCAATGTGAAATCCGCCTCTTCAATACAAAGAGCACTCTCGTTGCTAATTAGATATTAACTCAATTAGGGTACGAAGCCCTTTGTTGACACCGAAGTAGCTTAATATTCCTCCCTCGTTGCACCGAAACGTATGTTAGCCTTAATTCCATTAAAATGATTAGGTTTTTGTTTTGGAAATGTGTTATATACATGTTTTTCTTTAACGTGTATTAAATATAAAAAAAAATTCAATATAAACCTAGTTTATTTTTAAATTTACTACTCAACTTCGGAAGAAACTGAGTTTATATTATGTCATATTTACATAACCATGGCGAGAGAGCAATCCCCTCAATAGGGTTCAATCAAGATATGAGCCTGAGCAAAGGCACTGATCATAAGCAGATACGATCAGTGCCGTTGGTGGTACGGATTGAACCATTGCATAATTTTATAAACATATGTATTATTTTATAGTATAGGGGACAAACGAGCAATCGGGTCCTTTTTTTCCGACGCCCCCCTGAATATCTGCACAATTACTATATCGATGCGTTGGCCTACTTTCGTATTTTTCGAATATCAGCATAGCTACCATATTTTTTTAAATTTTAGAAATAAAATACTTGTTGTGTCTACGACTTCACCTGGGATTGTTCTTTTCATTCGTTAAAATTGTACTTCAAAAATATTAAATGTCATTCCAGATTCAATCTATGTCAAGTTTCATGTAAATAAATTTAATTAATCTTTCGTACAATAATAACAAATAATAATATAAATCCAGAAGTGGTTGGAGAAAAATTTCGTATTAATAAAGCATGGTAATAGGATTAAATCTCAATTTTCCTCACACAATCCTGTCACATTGGTAAACAAAAATATTGTTTTTACCTATAAGGGATTTTAAGAAATAATATTAACACAACAGATCAAAAAGTATATATGATTTGTTGTGTTAATATTATTTTTATTCCAAACTCGAACAATGGTGGAGTCATTGCCATCAAAAGTGACTCTGCTCTTCATGGTAGATCTATTGTTCTTAGGTCAATTTCATAACTGCTACTAAGTACATCATTATTCTGGTATTACGTCAATTCCAAATTTCATAGAGTTCAGAATCTGTACTTCAGAGTCCGTGATCGTTCCGACTTCAGCCAGTGGATTGTGGAATCAGTAGGCCGCAACGCGCGGTTGTTGTCGCACGTTCCATAATGTTTCGCGCTGTGAGTGTTGGTTGGAAGCGGTACTGGTGGGGAACAGGTTTGGTACATTATTTTTAATTATCACAACATAGATTGAATGAAAAAAAAAATTCAAATTTAGAACTCCGCAATGTTACGATGTAGTGTTGCTCATTTGAGCGCGAAAATTATACACTTTATGCTCTATCAAACTTTGTTTATTTTTTCCTGCTGCTCTAACTTGGAGTTACACAAGTTTTTATGTGTCCGTTTTACAAATCGGCATTTTTTTATCTGAGTTCCACACTTAAATACTTTTTTGTTGATTAGTATAGCATTCGGCATGTAAAACGCATAGCATAACGTTCGAGCGTCTTTAAGACGAATGACCGACTATTTGTGTATTCTATACCGTTTCGAGTTCGGAACCTCGTCGGCTTATTTCGGAGCACGTGGTGGTTTTGACAGGTATAATTGGACAGGCCTGGCACGGCTCCCAAGAGCCGTAGAAAAGTTGGTGCCCAAACATAAAATTTTGCATAGCAAAATATTCCCTAAACCTGAAGACCTAAAAGTCTTTCGAAGTCATTCGAACTGTTAAGGCTGGACAAGCGCCGCATTAGTTTAAAATTTTAACAAACTTAATTTGTTTATTAGTGACTCGTTATTTTCATAATTTAATTGCATTATACTTGTCTATCATTATCTAGTACTTGTTTTATTTTATCATTTCCTCCTGTAAGGGTACTTGTTTTTTTTTTTTTGTTATATCTTAAATATTATTTATAGTGCTATAACTCACTACGTAGGGCTATTAATCCCAATGCCTACTGTTCATATCACAATCCGCAATTATTGCTCAACATACTATGGGGGTTGTTTACTGGCTTAAGTATGTCGAAAGTTGCCCGGAAGACATCCAAATTAATAATGATTATTTCTATTGCGTATACAATGATCACAGATCAGTTACCAGCCCGTGATGTATGCAAATAGCAGGATATATGCGGTTATAGCAACCATTGACAGAGATGATGTCCAGCAGTCAACCGATGAATTCGGATTATGACGATGATGACAATGTTAAATAATTGTCGGGATCTTACAGTAATAATTTACAATCGGGATCAACGACTTCCAGTGCCTTCCAAAGCACTAATACATTTATGAAGCAAAAAAAACAAACTTTCATGTTTTTAATATTATTTTATCAATACGTTACATTTTATTAAGCTAACACACCTATTACATTTTATGAAAATTCATAAATAAAGTATTAAAATAACTTTATAAACCTGAGGCTATTAATTATAAACAAGTTTGTGAATTTTATGTCACTTGTTGTGTATTTGTTACTTACTTATATTTTTACATTGGCGCATAGACAGACCATAGCCTAGACAAAGAAATTTATTCCGATAATGGATTGTGGGAATAAAATTTGGGAAAAATTTACATATCACGTATTTACCTATGATTTTATTGTGTCACAGCAACATGTGGAGTCCGGTTGCCAATTTCGAGTAGTGTAATAATATATTTTACATACACTTTTTGAAAACTATCTTTTTACAGTAACCCGACTTGGAAATAGATAAATCAGGTATGGTGCAATGTAAATATCTATATACTAAAATATCCATAAAATATAGCTAATTTCAACATTCATGTAACTTAACATACTGAACATACGATTATAGTATCTATGTGTATTCTAATTTTCAGATCAATGTCACAGATAAAAGCTGATAGTAGAGACGCGGGAACTATTGTTATCTTATCGTAAATTTCAGTCAAAGCAAAAACGTTACTGCTTAAACGAATAGATAAGAATTACACCAGCAGATACACAGCACTTTTTGCGAAAATGTTAACGACAGGGGCCCGCGATAGCAGCTCGTTTCATTTGACATTTCGATGAGTAGAGCGACACGAATCGTTCACGACCAAGTTATTTCCGGACAACTTCTTTCTTTGGTCACTTGATGATGTCGGTTCACTGTGCGTCTACTAACGTATTTTCTATGGGTAGTGGTCCGAGGAATTGTTCGGCTTAACACCAACAAGCAGAATTCCATCTTTCGACATCGCGAGGGAACTCTAAGTTCCACGCTCATCACCTTGGTGTCCGTAAATCCACAACAGTACGGTTTAAACGTCACTTCTAACCGCGCACAACTGTACTGTGGAACCAGTTACCTCCCTAGTTATTTTCGATCCGATACAACTTCAAAAAAAGAGCATACCTGTTCCGCAAAGGCTGGCAACGCGTCTGCAAGACACCTAGTTTTGCAAATGTCTGCGGGCGGCGGTGGTCAATACCCAGCTGCTTTCTTAAAAAAAAAATTCCAGGCTCACATTTTGAAACAGCTATTTTTACGTCATAATTGCCTCAATGAGTTTATCAAACAAGGCTTCCCATGCCTTTACAGTGAGCGTCTCACCGTGCGTATGATAGTAGTCCAACTGTCCAATTATGCACTTTGTGAAATCAACTTAAACGACGCCTAAGGACTGTCAAGGATTCTTTTTAAATTTTGCACATCTTGCAAATGGAATCTGCGTTGGAAGGAAGACTTCAGTCACGGTCATTACATTGACATTGTTTTAGATTGAGAGTTCAGTAAGAAATCGTGTATCTAGTATTTTCGTAAATCAATACAAACGAACACATTTATTTCCTCATTTTATGGACAATTGGAATCACACACTGGGGGTTCTGTATCAACGACGTGTACGAGCAGGCAGCTTAAAAGTTACAAAATTCACTTCCGCTGTGGTAAAGTCATTCTGTATGAGATGGACTACAGCTATACGTTTGTAATGGTTTCATTCTGTGACATGTATGTAAATTGTCAAGTGTCCGTTTTTTCCCTTTATCTGCATTTTATATCTCGCACCTTGCCAAATGTTATAATTCTAAATCCCGAAAAGTATAATACCTTGACAAACGTACAGACAGACGGACAGCAAAGTGATGTACGGTTTCTATTTTTTTCCTTTGGGGTACAGAACCCCAAAAATGTCATACACTTCTTGTAGAAGTCTGCTAAAACTAGGTCAGAAAATCCTTAAGCCTAAGTATATAAGAAACATGAAAAACATAACATTTGAAACATATAATTTTTACGGGTGATCGCGCAATTTAGCTATCTGTTTAATTGGACGATTATTGACACATGTCTTCAGAAATCCACTGTACATCATTGAAAAAATGTGCCGCAGTACACTGCCAACAGCAGTGATTGTGAATAACTAAGCCAAAAAAAACCTAAATGATTTGACATTTGACAATTAAATTGAATTTTAAAAAATAAAATACTTTCTGTAGATATTGAGATACAAGTGATGACTTATCAATAATTTTATTTGTTCTAGAGCAGTTCCATTATTTTAAGTACAGTTTCTACAAAATATTTCGACCCTCTATTAGCGAATCCCTGTTTCAAACTTTGAGTCGACCCGTCAGTGGACACACATCAAAGAACGGAGGGGCGATTGCGATCTAATACGCATCGCTTGAAGTTGCATGTGGGCGTTTAGCTATGTCTACACACGTGCGCTTTCTATTTCGCTCTCATTTCCCGCCCTTCATGATCCTATAAATTAGCCTAACGTTCACATCAGTGCCGAGGCCATTTTGGGTAACGCGATCGAGCTGCCCCCAACGTCAGGGACGGGAGAGGGAATTAAATTACCTATTACAAACATTCTTCTAAGGTCGGTATGCATCTCGCCCATCTACAGGAGCGAGGGGGGCTCGGTTCCTCTTTCGACCCCAAACTGACTCTCGTCGGCCGACGAGCACTTAATAATTACGATCCGATGAAACTTTATTGGGCTTATCTGCGCTTCTACTTCATAATTCATTTCTAGACTGCTTTTGAAGGAGAGTAATGATTTCTATGTTCCCTTCTGAAGCCTGAATGACACGTAAGGATCGTTAGATTCTCCTATATACTCATCCAGTTGGTTTTCCGTTTTCTAATTCGATCATTTCAACGTTTAGTTCGTTTTGCGCAAATGGCTGCGCCATAAAACGTAAATATGTGAGATGTCTGCTATAGTTGCTAACTTCCTTTGATCGTAAGATGAACAGGAAAGCGCATTTAGCTTTACTAATTACACGCAGATCAAATGTCGAGGCGAAATAATATCATAATATGTTGCAAATGACGCCTGCAAATAAAGACTTATTTCAATAATCATCATCGATCTAAACTATAGTCTTGCCATCAATATTGTAACAAAGATTTTTTTTTTAAATTGCAAATAACATTTATTATATTACAATGTGCCAGTTTAATAAACATGTAGCTACTCATAATGATGATGATGAAAATCGCTACGCTTATCGCTCCGCCGCTTAATATACGGCCCCCCTTTATAAGATCCGATGATGTTGTGCTCCTTGTTTGGTCTATTAGGCTGCCACCACATGTACGGACTATTATAGCGTCGCAGTGTATAGTGGATTTAGATGACATTGCTGATCTAGCAGACCGCGTCAATGACATCGTGCAGCCGCAGGTCGGCAGCACAGCCGTCGCTCATTCAAGTTCTTTAACGCCCACTAGACGACTCACGTTACTCACCGCACTAACTTTCGCACTACCGCCAACGTAGCCACTCACGACACTGCTCACGATCACGAGAACGTTCCGAAGGTCATCCGCATTGCTGGTAACATTTCTCATTTGGTGTTCAATCAAAGAAACGCAAATCTCCGTGCAATTTTCATTGCAGGCATTATAGGCCGTCAGCGGTAGCCTCCTACAAAAAGGCCGACTCTTCATGACTGATCGGAAGACGAAGGTGCAGTACCATATCGACACTAGATATCTATGTGGCTTCCCAAGATCATCTGTTCGCTCGCCCACTAGTACTAAAACAAATTATGAATTGGTTGCTGCTAACGGTACTATAATTCCCACTTACGTATTTATCAACATCAACCCTACTCTTTTGGCGTCGTCCCAAGCTCTTGAAAGACGGCTTTGGTGCACTCGATCCCCAAAAAAGGTGACCGCTCGGACCCATCGCGCTACCGATCTACTGTGATAACCCCCTTGTCCTCAAAAATTATGGAAACAATAATTGACTGACAGTTCCTACGTTATTTGGAGAAACACCAAATCATTAGCGACCGACAATACGCTCGGCTGGCGACGTTTTGACCTTTTAACGCACCGGCGGGCGGAGGCAGTTGAGACCAAGGCACTAGCCGTTCGTCTGAATATAGCGAAAGCTTTTGATTGTGTCTGGAATAAAACGCTCTTTCGCAGCTTCCATCTTACGGACTGCCTGGGAAACTACGCGATTGGATCACTAGTTTTTTGACAGATTGCAACATCAAGGTTGTTGTTGACGGTGCATGCTCCGATCTGAAATCTGTCAACGCTGGTGTTCCACAATGTTCTGTCACCCACGCTGTTTCTTCTGCACATCAACAATATGCTACAAACCAGCAGCATTCATTGTTATGCGGATAACAGTACTGGTGATGCACTATACACTGGCCGCACCAATATTTCCCGGGAAAACGTGACCAAGTATCGGAACCAAATTGTGTCTGAAGTGAAGCCTTAGTCTCGGAATGGGGCCGACAAAATTTTGTCCAATGTAACCCCAAAAAGACGACTTTGCGCGTTTACCGCTTAACAACCCCCCGTATCTCCTCGCTTCGAAACCCCCCTAATTGCATCAGCTAGTATAGGGAGTCGACATATCGAGCAACGTTCAATTCCGCGGTCATTTGGAGGCGAAGGCTAAATTAGCCTCCAAGACGCTGGGTGTGCTCAACAGGACGAATCAGTAATTCACGCCAGATTATCGGCTGCAATTATACAAGGCGCAGGTCAGATCGCATATGGAGTACTGCTCCCGCCTTTGGGCTGGTGCCCCCAACTATCACTCGCCCCATTTGACCGTATTCAACGTAGAGCGACTCGTTGACGTCCAAGTTGTTCCCGTGCAGCTTGATCCTTTGGCTTTGGCATTACGACGAGATGTTAGCTCGCTCTGCATCCTCTACCGCATCTACAACGGGGAGTGTTGTTGGGATTAATACCAGCAGCGGAATTCCACTCTTGGATGTCACGGCAGAACTCCAAGTTCCACCGTCACCACCTTGATATCCCACGTTGCGTTTCACCTTCGGTATTTCCGATCCTACACGATATGGGGTTCTTCAAGAAAAGACCTACTCCCATCTTAAAGGACGGCATCGCGCCTGCATAATCTCGGCTCATGCGGATGCCTATGGGTGGCGGTAGTTACCTACAACCCGCTCGTTTACCAGTTATCCTATAAAAATAAACTAAGCCTTGTGCTCCGCCGAGACTTTAGTGACATTCCACGATTGCTGACGTCACTAAAGCAATCATTGGAGTCGACTCCTTAAGTTTTTACAACTTACTTGTCTACTGTCGCAGCCACAAACTTGTGGATTATTTGTACTCCTAGTTAACAGGGTAGCGAAAACATTGCACCAATTCGCACCATACACGATGATATGCAGAAGCATATCACCAGTTGCTTTGTGAGTTTCCTGACATAACTCGCCCAGCTGGTAAGGACAGGGTCAAACATAGTCCCTTTTTTTTTCAATACAACATCGAGATCTTCTGGATCCGGAACGTCTTGTCATGGCCAAGAAACAATTCTAAGCGATGATACGAAGTGGTACAGCGCAACCGTCGCAGAGCGCTTGGTCATCGCCTTTACACCTCGATAAGAAGAAAGACGAAAGCTGGAGACCATGCGGCATGCATTGAACGCTCGTATCATACCAGATCGTTATCCTGTAAGGCACATCCAAGATTTTCCCTTTCACCTAGCTGGTAAACTAACATTCAGCGCAATTGATGTGGTAAAAGCTTTCAATCAACTGACAGTCCTCGAAGAAGGCATACCAAACACAAAGATCACTACGCCGTTCGGACTGTTTGTTTTCCCGTATGAAAGTTTCGGTCTTAGAAATGCGGCTCAAACCCTCAAACGTTTTATCGATGAGGTCTTGCAAAACAACGATGTCATATTTGGTCTCATCGACGACATGTTGGTATTTTCGGAATCGGAAGGACGGCCTAAACTGCTGTGTATGTAAAAAGTGCTTGAGATGCTTACCATTATTGAGATGCTTCCCAATGCTTGTCCAGAAGTTAGAAGATTATGCGATTCTAATTAATATTCCAAAACGCGTTTTCGGGAAGTCAGTTACTTTTCTGAGATATACCGTCTCTGCCAGAGGTTTTTGCCTTCAAGAAGACAAAATACAAGCCGCCCAGAAGTTTAAACAGCCAAAGACCATCAAAGAACTTCGACCATTTCTCGGGATGGTACCCGGCTGGGCTGTATTTGGTTAGAATGCGAGCTGTTGGCTATATACCAGGCCATACGATATTTTTGGCACATGGTGGAGGCACGGACTTTTGCCTTCACGATTCATCGAGATAACAGCTCTACCCTTATA
>JAFELO010000431.1:8518-21719 GCA_017140195.1 Eumaeus atala | reverse complement strand
TTTAAACTGAGCTAAGCATTAGTGATAATTATACAGATCCAATATGTGAAATTAAACAATAAATATCGAATAAATTTCCAATTCAAGTTGTTAGGTATTTTACGCCCAAAATCTATATTATTTTAAAAGTCAGTTTTAAATATCTATAAGCAAGCATTTGACATATGTATTTGGCGTATGGAAAACACGGCAGAACTTTTATCTCCAGTAGCCAAAAGCATAGATAGAATATATAAAAGAATATAAAAAAGAGACACATAAGATTCTTACTTTTACCATTCTCACCTATTAACGTGGGGTGTACATTATACTTATTTAAAAAATGAAAATAAGTCAAGAGTTGTTTGAATTACACGTGTAAACAATTAATTTTATTATATAGTATACAATTATAAAAGTAGCAACGAACAATTTTATTCTATTTTATACTTAAAATATTCACTTTTTAGTCCAGTGTTGGATTTAGATCTCATTCATTGAACGACCAGAAAGCCATTGGATGCTCACGAGATTTTGGAATTGTAACCGGTAAATTAATATATTTTATTTCGTACAAAAATAATCAGTAGGTCGTCGAACTGCTGCAGCTGCTCGCGTTGCCTGAAGCCTATGCATAAAAAATCAAAAACGGCCGGTAAGATTCGAAGACTCATCACATGATCCTCAAAGAACAATATGGCGAGCTTCGAACTTTGGAGCATATATGTACATTGAACTGTCAGTATATTGACTGCCATGCGCATTAAGGGATATTTTAGTTCTTTTGGTAATAAAGGTGACGCAAATCTGTTCGAATTGAGCCAATGGCCGTCTATGGGATCATGAGTCCATTAGATTCACAACAATTTGTAGAAAGCAGTTATGGCACGTGAAACCAGTTATGGCACGTGAAACCAGTTATGGCACGTGAAACCAGTTATGGCACGTGAAACCAGTTATGGCACGTGAAATTCCTCCTAACATTTCTTCAAGGTGGTGATTCGTTATCGTCGTCAGCTGCCAATTTATTGGTGGACAAAACAACAGCACCAACCGGAGTAGCGATGAAAGGAATGTAGTTTTGTCTCACTCCGCATATCTTTCCTGATCATGTGACCAGTTGCCACTAAAATCCACCAACTAATTCTGGCTTTCGACTTTTTTCAAGATATTGGGATAACATAATATAAAAGTAGATAGTTAAGTACCAAAAAATATTTTTCTAGTTGAATGAAGGGGAGGGGCAGATGAATTTACCACAATTCAGGACTTTTTTTTTTGTTTCTTATCCATTAGAACACGACTTTTATCAGTCGCGTAGGTTAGAAACATGTTTTACATGTTTCTAATTCAGCACCGTGCTATTAGCCTCTGGAATAATTTACCCGACGTGTCGGTACCACTTGAATTGTAACACGGGTACGAAAAAAGTTGTACCACCAAAACTTAAGAGACTTTTAAAGACAAACAGTACAGTAAAATAAAAATAATTTTAATTGTAGACAAAATGTATTGAGTATGTTTTTTTTTCTAAATATATAATTTAGAAAAAAAAACTGTATTTGTACTTATTTATCGTCACGCGTTAGAAGTTATGCCTCTTTGGCGTAACAGGAGCAAAACTAAAATGTTGACTATAGCTAACTCCAGGTGGTCGGCTTTTCGTGACGGTGTGCGCGCCCGTCGTAAAAAGGTATAACTTCAAATATAGAAGCGATTAATTTCTTACGCACATATTAGACTAAACATCTATTATCTATTTACTGGTCTTCCTGTCTCGTTACCACAGTCAGTACGCGACAGCCAAGGCGGGGAGGAGGGACATCCCCTGTCGTGCCGACTTAATTCCGCTACAATACAGCATGGCACTACCTTTTACGAACATATTACAAAACAATTATACTTATGACATGCTGTATTCCTGAATCATTGTTAAACCTGTTTATTTTTAATTATACTCATCCGTAAATAAATAAATACTTAAATAGAATGTGCTTTATAATGATGATACGTTCATGTGTAATTGTTAGCATGATAATACTAGGTACAAAATTTTTGTAAAAGATGCGGTCTGGTGATTATTAAGAGTCCAGTAATGGAAGGCTATCATATTTTTAACAAAATGTTATTTAAGTGGCAATTTGGAATATTTTATGATATTGAATTTGCAAAACTTTTTGGAGTACCTAATAGCGCTTATTGTTGAAGAATCTTATTAAATGCCGACGAGGTTACACGAGAGAATCTCATTCCGAAAGGTAGTGGACCCACACCTTAAGTACACGTAATCCTAATAGATATAATGAAATTATTGTTTAGAAATAAACCAAAATCTCGAGGCAACTGTTCCACGCCCAACACCTTGATGTCCGTAAATCCACAACAGTGCGATTTAAACGCTATTTTATCGCGTACAACTGTACTGTGGAACCAGCTGCCACTCTCAGTATTTCCGATCCGACACGACATAGAGGTTTACAAAAAAAGGTCATACATATTACTTGATGGCCGGCAACGCGTCCGCAAGACGCCTAGTCTTGCAGATGTCTGTGGGCGGCGTTAGTCACTACCCACCTGTTCGCTTGCCCCCTATCTCATAAAAAAGGCCAGGTTGACAGGATATGCTCAGGACGCTGAACCTTATAAACAGCAACGTTGATGTTTGTGTTCCTCGTCTGCAAAGTTCCTTTGATACGTTTTAGTTCAAAGAACTCTGATGGCAAGAGGTCCGAAACCTTTCTCCTTTCTATTTATATTTCTACCATTTATACTAATAATATAAAGTTTGTTGGTTTCTTTATTTGAACGTGCTACTCAAGAACTAATGTACAGAATTAAAAAAAAACATTTAGTGTTGAATTGTCCAGTTATCGAGGAAGGCTACAGGCTATATATACCACCACCGCGACGACTAAAAGACCCAGTTGTGAGGGTGAAACCGCGGGTGATACTAGTACACAATATTTATTTAGTTAGCTGTTGCTGTAAATATCCGATGCTCGATGTCTGAAACATTTTTAGAGAAAAAAAGAAAGAAACAAACAAACATTGACTTTTATTTATATAAAAGTTAGCACGAGTAGCTGTAATTAAATATTTTTTATAACCGCTTTTGTCAATAATTATAGAATAGTAATCTTCAGATTATGTTGTTTTCAAATTAATTTTAGGTTTCCGTGGCACAAAATAATAGGTTCCACATTTCGTGGTCTCAGGAACGCTCTATGCGTTATATATGCATACTTCATTATATGAAAATTATATACATACTCATGTCTTAAGTTTACGCGAATGTTACTCGTTACAATAAAACTACTTTTACGGATTTCATCGCGGATTTTTTAACTAGCCCGACGTTTCAGGAGCTATACAGTGACCGTGGTTGCGGGCGGACCGCGATGACAGGTGTCAAATTAACAAATCGGAACAACTAGACAATTATAATTATTCGGGTAGTTTTAATACAATATGACATCAGGAAATCCGTAAAAGTAGTTTTATTGTAATAATTAAATACCTAATCTTTTCAAGCCGTGAAAGACCAAGTCTACGCGTCTTACTCTTCACCTATTGAATGACTGGTGTCCTTTTGGGTGCATGTGGAAATTTAAATTTCAACCACGTTGAGCCTTCCCTGCCGCAATCTGCTTGTTATTGAAATTCTTTGGTATTCAAGCGATTGATCGGCAATATGTATTCTATATATACCATCGTAGCAACGTGACGACCTTATCGCCTGGCAATACATATGGCTTTTTATTATGCATTATTAAATTCAATGGCATATGAAAATTAACATTATACTTCATTACATATTTAGGAAAAAACCATTCACTGATACTTAGCATAAACCGGCTTCCTAAAAGCCGTTTTCAAATTATAATACCGATTTCAAATATATGATCAAATATATGCATTTACGTACATTTTTGTATCTGTGTACATGCTAAAGAAAGGCAGGTTTGTCTGTCCCTACCACATCGCATTCTGCAGAATATGTTGTGGTAGGAACAGGCCATGTGTTTTTTGATGTCAGTTTGAGTTTTTCTTATCTGCGCAATGCTGCAACTACACTGAATATCAACTTGAGAGTTTGACGGAACAATTCAGTCTAATTATGCCTATAAGCAATGCTTAAAGAACGTGGATGAAAACATGGTAGGCGCCATATGCAAATGGTCATATAACATTTACACAATTATGAGAAAGCACGTATAAACATATAAAATTGAAAGGATTCCATCATCAGATCCTGGCTTGATGATGATGAAACTACCTAGGAAGTATAATACAATTCAGACAAAAAAAGATTTTTTCGACAACTGACAATGTAGCCGCGTAACATACATACAAAAAACATCCAATCGAATAGTAAACATTAGGTTATTTCAAAGTAGTTGAAGTCAGTTAAAATTACCGCCGAAACACTTATTACTGCTTTCTTCAAAGTACATGTTTAGTATAAAGAATTTTACTATAGTTTTTACCAATTCAGTTTTCCCAGATAAATATACGTGTTTTCGTTTGTAAACGGTGATGTTGTAACACATTATTTTTATACATGCTAAATCGTACACAAATACATTTTTTCTGAACGAATATATACAAAAACTGTTCACCGCCATTTTTGATCTTTTATCTTGACGTCAGGTCGTGAACAATAAAATCTATACGGATAATAAATAAAACAAAGTCCCCAAAAATTGTCTGTATGTGTATGATAGATTTTCTCAAAATCTACAAAATGGATTTTCATATGGTTTTAATCTGTGGTTGAATGATAAACGATTCCCGGGAAAAAATTCACTTTATATGTAATTTGTTAAGGTTGGTAACAATCTGGCCCCGGATAGCTAGTAACTAAAAATGTGTCGTTTATATTAGTGACTTTGCAATTTCAGCAACGTCATAGGTATCAATCAGAAAAATTCTTCCAAGAGAACCGATCCTAATTCTCGGGAAAAGTAATTATGAATTTAATATACATTGTAATCTATATTTGTGTTAAGTTTAACTGGAATCTATACATAACTTTTGCGTGAAAGAGTAACAAACACACAACCGGACTTTGGCACAATCTGAACATTAGTCGAATGTTACGTGTAAAAGATATATATGTAGAGAACCCAAGTACATATAGGAAACAACATAACAAAGCGCATATCGTAAATGTTACTTTATTTAATATTTTCACGATTATCAGCTCCTATAGATCCACTGCCAGACGTAGGCCTCTCTCAATGAACGCCAAAACGACCTATCTCCTGCTACTCGCATCCATCCCGGACCGGCTACTACATGGAGATAATAATAACAGTAAATATAATTAATATAATATAGATAATAAATATAATATAATATAGGCCTAGATAATTATTTATGACTACCACTTAGCTCTTGGTATTTCGGTTAGCAAGTTATTTAATTAACAGCTAGGTATTTCATTTCGGTCAGCAAGTTATTTAATTAACAGCTAGGTATTTCATTTCGGTCAGCAAGTTATTTAGTTAACAGCTAGGTATTTCATTTTTTCACCAATGATATGAAATGGAAGTGTTCTTATACAAAATAATATTATAAAAATACTTTTTGAACGTCAGCAAATAAATCTTCCTTCGTCGAGTTCATCGACAAAATAACCCAGGTATACATGGCTCATCACTATGGAGAAATTCGAAGGGAGTACGTTTAACTTCTAACTATAGGTCCGACATGGGTAGTTTTTTTTTTCATAAAAAAAATAAATATTAGAAAATTTACGTAAGCAATTCGACCTACCCGGAGTGAATAGTCTACGCCCACACATGAGCGGAATCAAATCTTCAGCATGAAGCTGATATTCTTATAGTTAAAGTATCAAGAAATTCCACACAGAACTTTAATCTTATTAATCTCAAACGACTAATCATTTCGCATTTGCTCATGAACATGCGAAATGATTAGTTATTGTGAAATGATTTACTGAAAATATGACCCTAAAGTGCAACTTCAAAAGGACTATACTGGTACCTACCCCTATATATATATATATATATATATATATATATAAAAGCCTAACTTAGTAAATCGGTCGCGGCCTTTCGGAAGCATTGATGCCGGTCAAGGGCTCGCCTGTCACCTGTAATAAGGATCAACAATATTCAAGTACAGCTGAATGATCCGTTACAGAAACATAATAGGGTTTATTCAATATTTTACTTTTGTTGGTAATCCAATGCCACGTATATTGTATCATTGACATGAGTCCCATGTATGTACTTGAGACCAGTGTTACATACATCCTCTGGCGTCTACCTTCACCTTACCTACATACTATAGGAGTGTTACTGATGTGTCCATTCGTAAAATAATAATATAATTTTATTTATAATTTCAATTTAGTTTTCATTATATTACCGATTATATGGACAACGATGGTGGACTTCTATAATTCGAATCTCGCCGGCTTGTAATCCCCAATAATTCGAAAATAATTTTAGCTCAATTCCGCTGAAACCCTAAGGCCGCGATACCTAGTACTATTAAGTTCATTTAAAAATGTTATTTCACTACAAAGTACTTCAAAACGCATTTATAACGGTAACGGTCGTATTTATACTTCAAAACGCGAACTAACAAAATCGCTTCATGACTCGAAGTTAGTATAATGACGAATTACTAGGAAACAACGTAAATCATAGCAATAAATCCAACACCAATGTTCGGAACTTTGAATCTATAGTTTGTAACTTGTACATATGCAATGGATGAATGAATACATTCACTAAAGTTTCTACGTAACACATTTTTTTCTTTTGGACCCCTTTTTATTGCGGAAAAAGCATTTACGCGCCTTTTCTGGCCCTGCGTGGGGTCCAGTGGTGAGTGGGGCTCGCGACACATTATTGTGACGTGGACCCACAAAAACCGCCGCGAGTGCCATCAGTGCTGCTTTTGGTGAGGTGCCCCGGAACAACAAATCATCAGGGCATCTCGACAAATGCCCCTTCGACAGACGAAGCTGTCCCGCACCACAAGACAAACCCACCAACTTTGGGACAGTGAAATGGGGTGAGGTTCCCATCGTCGCCCCTTACCCTGTGTGCAAATGCGACGCCCCTTTTCGTTCGTTCTTTCGGACCTAAACTTATGCTGTGGAAGCGAAATGAAGCCCAAAACAGCTTCATGGGATTTTTATGAGTGCACGTCTAACGATGGGATGTTTGGGGTGGAAAGAAGGACCCAACCCTCTCTTTCTCTATCTCCAGCAGATAGGAGAGATGCATCCCGATATGAGAGTGTTTGTAATAGTTAGTATGGCTATTATTATCATGGCCAGAAAGAGGGACCGAGTCACCTCTTCCCCCGATTCTGACGACGATGGCAGCTCACTTTGTTGAAGGATTATGAGCTGAAAACGTGCTTTTCGTTAAAAAAAATGGCATCGGTACTCACTAAAAGGCTTTGTCTGCTCGTTTCCCCCTCATATGTATAAAAAATATGCGTTTGAAATGACACACAAATATATATTATAACCTAGAATAACTGTATAAATTTAACTTTAATGTGGCTTAAGCTAGTATCTAGCAAATAGCCGATGCGTTGCCCCCCCCCTCAGTGGGCCACCGGCTACTCTCAAACCTCACGAAACGCGTTACTGAAGATGTCACTTTACGGCGGTATTATGTGAGCGAGAGGTACCTCCCCGGACGTGCCGGCCCAATTCCGTTGCATAGGAGGATGTAGTGTCATGTACTACCTCCCCCTATGCCGCATGGCGCTACCTCTTCCTAAATTGTATAAGCCTTCTTCCACGCCTATATTAAGTTTAACGGCCGGTACGGCAGTTATAAGCAAGCGCATAGACAAATATAGATAATCAGCTATTTTAAATGTGCGTGTTTATACTAGAACATATATACATAACTGGTTTTTTTTTAAATATATCTCTGGCGAATTTTTCATTAACATAAAAATCATCAGCCACATTATTATTTGTATACTATTGGGGCGCAAACGGGAATCAACGCCTTCTGATGATTATAGTGGCCTATGCACATCCGCATTATTGTTGACATGCAGAGGGGACGCCCGCCTTCTCTCCTCCCAACTGCTACCCGTATACAGCACGAAATGTGACAGCATAGCTATCACGTGGGTGAGAGGTACCTCCCCGGTCGTGCCCCGTTCGGTTACATGGTATTACTACCTCTTGCTACAAAAAGCCGAAACCAAATAATGGTTCTGAATCTAATGGCATTAAATCTATTACTATAGATTCAACGCCAGAGAAACCACCCATTGTGACCCAGCCCAAAGCTAGTAATTGCTGAATTCTTAATTTACTAGCTATCCGCACCGGCTTCGCCCGTAAAAACAGTACGAGGTAAATTATATACTAAAGTCTTCCTTGGGAATCGCTCTATCCACAAGTGAAAACCACGGGCAAGTCCGTTTAGTAGATTTTGAGAAAATCGATTACATGCGACCGGCGCAGTGGCAGTAATGTAGCTTGGATGAGCTGTGCATGTTGCGCCATAATTATGCTGACATTCATAGGCGTAGGTAGTCGTTCAAAGGGCTCGATTTCTCGTTTATCCCACTATACTATAATCTAGTAGTGCCGTGTCATTTCATCAAAATGTCATTAGTAGTTATGGCGTGAATGAGTAATTAAGATACACCACATTTATAACATTAGTACGAGTAGTCTTCTTCATATGATTTCCGTAATAAAATCGTGCAATGAGCGAACGTCACGTAGCAAATGGTATGCGTCGATAATCGCATATAATATGTGCATGAATTTACATGTCGTAACTATAAGGGCTCTTTCACACAGCAGTTCGTTGTTGAATATCTTAACAGCCACGTATCAAAACAGTCTGAGGCTGTGTGTTAATATAAGTTCTAGAGCGTTTTATAGTAGGAATGCCGCATTTTACACGTGTGAAAGGTTTAAGTAACCTTATTTCAGGAAGAGGTAGTGCCATGCTGCATAGAAACGTCCTATGGTACATAGTACATCTTCCTATACATCGGAATTGAGGCGGCACGACCGGGGAGGTGCCTCTCGCTCATATAATACCATCGCAAAGTGATATATTTAGTGTCGCGTTTCGTGCGGTTTGTGTGTAGCCGGTGGGCCATTGGTAGGGGGGAGGGACGGAGGGCATCACATAGGCATAGTAATTCTTTCGGTTTCCCCCCTACTCTGTAAAAAAAGCTGTATTGATCGTATATATCTATATTATAAAAAAAAAGTAATTCCCAAGAGTATCGGGAGAAAAAAAAATTGTATTGTCTGGTCCTTAGAAGATCAAGGAAAGCTAGAAGTCTCTTCACATTCATCAATTATTTTTTTATTGGCCATATTTTTTATTTCAGAGGATGTATGCATAGTTTTATTTATGGTATATTTACATTGTATGCGATACGTAGGCTAGGAGCAGGTAGCGTTCTCCGAGGTCGGTCAGTCTCCAGTAAACAGCAGCATTACGGAATCCTAAAGTATCCATAATAATCCGTGAACACACCGCTGACATTTCATCCAGAATTAGAAGCCAGGCGAATATGTGTATACGCCCTAAGACGCTTCACCTGACCTAGCGCTATGTAGCGTTATTTTGGGAGATATTTGCATTCCATATTGAGTATTATCAGCATAGCATTCTATTATATGTTGATTTAACCAAAATATATTAATCGGATGAACATTATAGTAAGAGGCAGAGTTGCAGCCGAATTAGGCCGACATGACCAGGGAGGTAACTTTCGTACGGTTTGTGAGTAGCCGGTGGCCCATTGAAGGGGAGGAGGAAAGGAGGACATCGCATCGGCATGAAAACAAAAATCGTCATACTGTACTGTTCTTATATTGTTACATATTACTTCAAATAGTCATCTTATCGTAAATAGCACTTAATAGTGAGTGAATGTATACACTCAAAGTTAAGTGCAATTTACACTTCTATGGAATATAATGTTGCCACGTTTAAATTATCCAACATCATCATAATCATTATCAGCCCTACGCGGTCCACTGCTGGACCTAGACCTCTTTCAATGAACGCTAAGTTGACCGATCTCCTGCTACTCGCATCCATCCCGGACCGGCTACTGCTAGGAGAGCACTTTCCCACCTGGTAAACGGGCGACCAACACTTCGTTTTCCTAAAAGATAATAAATAAATAATATATTTTCCGACAGAATTCGTAAATAATTGATAATGTTGAGCTGTATTAGCTTCCTATCATGATTGAAAAGCCACTAATATCGACTTTAGTCCATCGTCATCTCACGTAATTTGTAATTATAGTTATGACTCATGGCCTTATGTGGATGTGAATCGCAATGAAATTACATAATATGATTAAAATTCCACAGTAGTACAATCACAGCTCTCATCCTATATAAATATGGTAAAATGGTATTCCATAGAGTATGAACACGGCAAAAACAGTACCACGACAGTGGGTATCTGAAAACAGTAGTGGGTTTGAAAATCAAGTATGTACAAAATAATTATTTTATATTGATAAGAAAATTAATGTTTTATATAACAACAAAACTATAAATATGTTTCTACTTAGATGATGACAAAAGTTATTCAAACGCCAATGTATTTACTGAAAATCCTATTTAAATACGTATCGTATTAACACACTACATATAGTCTGAATTAAAAAAAATATTTAGTAACCATAAACTTGAATAGAATTTATAATTATTTTAAATTATTCGCGTGGTGCAAAATTGGATCAAAAGTTTGAACTAAAATCATTTCCGAGATTGCAGAGCAAGTGGATTGCCGACGTGTTTTAAATTCTCGAGCCTCGTGCGAACCGCTGCCTAACTGGGACAAATATTAAGAACATGATTTCACTTTGAATTTTAACGAAAAGGAAATTTTACTTACTTATACTTTACTTGAGTGAAAACTTGTGGTAATAAAAAATCTAGGCTGACTTTCGCTGTTGAGTACATCATCTACATCGGTCTTCATAAGTGGCAAGTTGGCAGTGAGACCTGGAAAAAGGAGAAATTGATACGTATTTACACTTCTATGTTCTAACTTTGCATTTCACATTTAGAAAACTTCTGGACTCTTTCGTTCGAACTACAAAATAAAGCAGCTGTTTCGTCGCCTGTGACAAGGTCGACGAAATAGCTGCTTTATTTTTTAATAAGACGTTACTTAAATTCTGAGGATTCTGAAAAAATAGGCAGGTTGTAATCATCGAACACCGCATGGCTCACAAAAGTGAGCTAAAAGACCAAAACATATTTCGTTAATGGAGATTCATCACTTTTGTGTTTATATAATTATCGAGTTTTGTTAATACCCAGTAAGGTACTAATAGTTAAATAAATCTAATTGTGATTTGTCAGAATTAGTTGCGATCAAACTAAAAGGTAGAAATCACACTAGAGCATACAGACAAACGAGAAGAGGATGCCTTTTGGTAACTACCAACGCCCATAGACATCGTAATAATTGCAATGCAGATGTGTTACCCTCCCCTCCAACCCAGAAATAGGCCACCGGGTACTCACAAACCACACGGAACGCAGCAACGTATCTGTCACTTTGCGATGGTATCATATAAGCAAGAGGTACATCCTCGGTCGTGCCGGTTCTATTGAGTTCCATACTGCATGGCAGCACAGCATCCGGTGTGTTTTCTTTTTTCTCTTTTAATTAGATTTCTCAACATTCTAATTAAATTAACAACATTGAAACTGGCGGTTATGAAATACTCATATGTAGTCTATTCATCACCAGCAGACCAGCAAACATTGTTTTGTCGGGTTGGGTGACAACCCTTAAGACTATGGGGTATGAGAAATATACATTAGCTGATTTTCAGACCTACCGAATATGTGTATAATATTTGGTAAAAATCGGTAAAGCCATTTCGGATGAGTAAGTTAACTAACATTATGACATGAGAACTTTATATATAAAATAAATTCGCTACAGAAGTTACTTTATATATTAATTCGGAGTTACTAATAATAATAATAATTTAATATCAAGATATCCATAAAGTGCACTAACAACTCAATTTAATTAATACTGTACTAAAATAGCAGTAGTAATATATATGAAATAATATATTATATATCATGTATGTAGTATGGAAAGTCCTATTCCTGGTGGACTCAAGACATGGTTAAGGTGGGGAGGAGCCGCTGGATGCAAGCATATCTTCCGGCTGGTGACGATAATGACGTAGTGGAGTTTACACGTAATATCAAGGAAATAGGTACATTGGTTGTTAATCCTTTTTTTATGTCACCCTTGTGTAGCCAGGAAATGACACACACTACTCTTAGTTGTCGCAGTGAATTTAACGGAGGGATGATCTTGGTGGAAGAATTTAGGCTATACTCGGCTACTCTTCTTTCCTTTTGCTGACGCGGGTAAACGCATCTACTCGCCTTCACTGGCGGTAGGTGGTGTCCAGGGATGTGTGGGGCTCGCGACACATCATACTGCCGAATACCCATAAAAACCACCGCGAGCCAGTGCCGCCTTTGGTGAGGTGCCCCGGAACAGCAAATCATCAGGGCACCTCGACGGCAAGTCAGCCCCCGAAGGGACCGACGCCACCACCACAGATGGGGTTGTCCTGCACCATGGAACAACCCCACCGACTTTGGGACAATGCAATGGAATGAGGTTCCCATCCTCGCCCCCTTGACCCGTGCGCAATATCGCCGCCACTTTTTGCTCTTTTGAACAAACTTCTTATAAGAGGGGTACAAAGAGCGGCACCTCCTCCTGCTCTATACTCAACCCTTCTTGTAGGAGGGGTACTAAGAGCCACCACCTCCTGGGTACAATAGGCTTCCCAAGGTGTCTCGGATCACCCCAGGCTACTGAGCCCCACCACCACGACAAAACTTGAACTATGATGGGGATACTAGGCTAATCTCCAATAATACTAGTCAATATGAGTTCTTTTATTTTATTTCCCTTATAAAGGAACATAATGCAAAAAAGTAGACATATTTGCTGACTTTATTTCGACAATCTGGTATAGTTAAGATGTTTTATATGTCTCTAGAAACGACTAAATTACAAAATTCATTCAAATGTTTACAACTAGATTAACAAGTCAAAACTGGAATACATTTCAAAATTTCAATGATTCAGATAACCCATGACGAAACGAGGGCAGCCAGAAACAGCTAAGTTGCACTGCAACAAGGAGTTTATTTTATTCCCCATAAGAG
>JAFELO010000430.1:127089-157324 GCA_017140195.1 Eumaeus atala | reverse complement strand
TCCCGCCTGTTTGCCAAAGCAGACGCCTCCACACACGGCACTCTCCGTCAACTGGCCCCCAACCACAGGCGGCCACGCGACTCTACGCAGCCCTCCTAGTCGCTGGATGCCCGACCGTCGCACGCGCCCTCAGGTTCTGTGGCATAAATGCCAGTGGTTAAGTACCTATTTGATACTTGCTTTTGCTTAAACTAGCTGGCTTTTTCATGTTTTTTCCCTATAGCCGCTTTGCTCTCTTGCTTCTACGGTTTTACTCACCCAATCATTGCTCCCCAAACAAAAAAAAAGCGAAATTACACAAAGAAAAACCTTAAACTATCACAAGTGCTGCATAAAACGATAGCAACAATAATAATAATAATTAAAAAAAATCTCTTTCCCTCACTAACTCCCGTACCTTCTCGCTCCTTCCTATCCAAGTTCCCGTAATGGGGTTCCTACCATGTAGATACGGTACGGGAATGGTTTCCTCCCTCCCTTCTTTCTTGTCAGCTAATCGCGAGGCTCACCCGCCCGCCTGATCAGCAGGTAACAACTGTCATTGGTCGCTGGCTGCCACTCGCTGGGCCTTCGCCGGACCTACCGGCGATCTCATCCGGTGGGGACAGACCGCCCAGGACACCCCCGATGTGAGGACGAGCTACTGAGCCCTACCGGCAAACCACCACCGTTCCATATTAATGGAGTGAGACCCCGCAGCCACCGGAAGAGGGTCGAAATAATGGGACGGTTCCCTCTACCCCATTGCGGGGGCATGAGATGACCCAGTCAATGTCGACACGAAAATTTTTTCTTTCGCTCGCACACCCTATCGCTTCCTGTCTCTCTCTTGTCGTATGGTGAGAGAGATACTGTCATCCCGCTTGCGCCCTAGCCCTCACGTCCTTGTTCTGAACGCGGACAGGAATAATTATTATATTCGTGCCGTGTTCGGAAGTTGGATGAAGCCAAAGAGCTTTTAGTGTGCTTTGTATGTGTGGGTATATATTCATATTCAAAGTGAACACTCAAAAAGACCAGACCTCAACAGGTCCAAGGCCGTACTGCGCGACATACTCACTAGCCTTTGTGAAGAAAGGTACGGGGAGTGGACAGCGGGTCCGACGGAGGACTGTCCGACCATCAAAGAAAAATATCACTAAGTAGGATAAAATCATAGTTAAGCCTCCCCTATTCGCCACGGTAGAGATGAAGGAATTCAAGGAGTTAGAACGATTAACGCCCCCAGAAGCGTGCGGTGTCCTCTCCGGAGGAGAGACCCAACAAGGTGGTGGCGACGGCGATGATCCGGCGTCTCCGCCACACCTGCCAACGACTATGTCCACCCAGAGAACTTGCTCGACGACGCCGCCGGCCTCGACATCTGCTGCGACTGCTGTATTCATGTATGTTATGCTGTTCGGATTGTAGACTTGTAAGACACGTTTCGACCCGTAATGCGAACTGGGCCACAGTTCTGTTTGATTATTGGTGGCATGACTGAAGATCCAGGAGCAGGTGATTGTAATGTTTTCTCTCCCCAAAATTCTGTTTAAGGAAGTCCTTTAGTTTGTCAAAGTTATCCAAAACTTTGTTAGAACATGCGATTTGAGCTTTTCCACCTAGCTTAGAAATTATGTATTTAATTAATAATTCTTTTTGAGAATCGGGCGCTAAGTTTATGGCGTTTCTACAGTTTGTGAGGAATGCTGGAAGAGTTTCTCCATTATAAGTATTTATAAAACTACAAAGGACCTGTATGGGGAACTGCTCCAGAATTGGAGGTGTAGGAGTTACTTTACCTTCACCTTTGTTACTCATCACGATTATATTATATGATAGTGTTTATAAGGCAGGCGAGCGGCTGACTGATGGTCTATTGCTTTCCTCCAATAGCACGGCTCTTTCGGTTTTTATTAGGACGTGGCGACAGTTATTAAGTTTTTAGTATGAATGCCGCGGATTTAGGATTCCTGAGACCGAGACTTCGGGGGCAGGATTTGTAATTATTTCACGATTTATTCTTAATCAGGGAGTATATACATCCCACTTCTGACACCACTGTTACAGGGTGGGTTCCTGACGGGTTTAAAAAAAGAACAAAACTTGAATTAACTCCCTTTTATTAACTTGAAAATACAAAACTTGTACTTAGAACTATGTGCCCACAATGAAGTCTAAAAGCGATCTGCCTTAGAAATTGTGTACTTTATTAAGCTGTAACATTATGCGTCATAGCAACAATACACTTTCTGGAGACAAGGATGGATACTCGGTGATATTATTATTATGGTAAACTGCTAGCCAGCTGTGTTAGAACAGTACACCGTATGTACCGTCACGTCAAACAAGATGGACGCAACCACACATGCCGTATAATATCCTGCTAGTCATTTTAACCTTATCTCCCGAGAGCAAGGCGAATTTTATTACAGTCTCTGCATGTGAAAGAGGCATTTAGCCACTTCCATTTATCCTAGACCCAGACGACCCTGTAATTCTAGCCGGGGACCTAAACCCCCATCACATCAACTGGGGCAATGAGGAATACTAACAAACACGGGTCTACCCTAATGCACATGCATAACACAACCATCACATTACTCACCTACAATCACAATACACCATACAGCGCATAAGTCGCCAAGGCTAAACTGCACAAATGCGTCGCACTCGTCCAGGCTAATATCAATAAAGATGTCGTCAATATGTTGGCATCGCCAACATGCATAGGTCACATCGTCGCGTCGACCTAAGCTCGTAATTTTGTTTGCTATTATGTCCATACGTCATATCCTATTGTTGTTACGTATTACGAAACGAAATTTTATAACTACTCTCTCTTTTATCATAAAGCCAGAATCTGCAGCGGATGTTCGCATGTCCAATTATCCCCCAAAGACGAGTCTGAATACATATTATTTATATATATCTGTTGTCATCCTGACTGTGTAAACTTAGACTTCATACAAGGGAAAGCCGGCATCAAGAATCGATAACAGTCCCAAATTTTGAATGCTGAGATAAAAAGTAAAATGTAGTAGGAGTGGATTACTGCCATGTTGCATTGCAGCTGGATTTGGCGGACAGGAACGGGGTACCACCCCGTACCGGGGGTACCTCTCGCTCATGATACAGCCTTAAAGTGACATCTTCGGTGTCGCGTTTCAAGCGGAGTTTCAAGGTGATCCATTGGAGGAAGAGGGGGTAACGCAGCGGCATAGTAATGCTGTTTATGGACGTCGATGTTTATAAAAAAGCTACGAAAGCGCGTCTCCCCTACCATTATAAACAAAGTCGCTTCTGGACTTTAATGTTGACCAAGAAACGCAAAACCATAGCTATCTCTATCGGTATCGAGTGTACTCAAGCCACACATAGGGACAGGTAAACCGCTTTTTTTGATCAAGCCTATTTTTAGGGACACCCTATTAAAATCTTACCCAAATGAAAATGTTAACTTGTTGATAGTGTCAGTCTTTCGATGGGGAAACCTTTTTGAATAAGGCTACTTCTGATGCGCTTACCCAATTATAACAAATATTTTAAGACTTACCATGATAGGGTTATTTTATGTGTAGCACTTTTCCGCGCATGATTTCCTTCTATTTCTATAAAAACCTAATGAAGGGGCCAGATACAATAGGTTTTACGAATTCGGTTTGTGCTTACACGAATTAACTCTGTCGATCTGGTTAGCCTTTAGCTAGGCTAAGTCGATGATTTAATTATCGGATTGATGGGGTATTTGAAAATAAGTCTATGAAATACCAATCAAGCCTCACTTTAATAAATAATAGGTAAATAACTTTTACTTCTCAAAAATCCTCATTACAACATAATCGTGAGGCATTTAAGGGTAAGTGGTAACGGTCCCTGGCTACACCCCGCTCGTGTCAGACGAATTCTGCTGCGATGCAGGACTCTGTTACAATGTGTTGATGTTTTAAAAATATGATTCTGCTGCGATGCAGGACTCTGTTACAATGTGTTGATGTTTTAAAAATATGATTCTGCTGCGATGCAGTACTCTGTTACAATGTGTTGATGTTTTAAAAATATGATTCTGCTGCGATGCAGGACTCTGTTACAATGTGTTGATGTTTTAAAAATATGATTTTGCTGCGATGCAGGACTCTGTTACATTGTGTTGATGTTTTAAAAACATGATTCTGCTGCGATGCAGGACTCTGTTACAATGTGTTGATGTTTTAAAAATATGATTCTGCTGCGATGCAGGACTCTGTTACAATGTGTTGATGTTTTAAAAATATGATTTTGCTGCGATGCAGGACTCTGTTACAATGTGTTGATGTTTTAAAATATGATTTTGCTGCGATGCAGGACTCTGTTACAATGTGTTGATGTTTTAAAAATATGATTTTGCTTAGCTGAACCTTATGCCGACTATACCGTTATACACGTTACATTTAATTGTACACATATACAGTTTCGTACGAAAAGTTGTGCGCAATATTTACAAGTAAATACAAAAAGAATATTGTTAGTTCAGAAAATCTATTTGTTACATTCCCTTATTTTAAGCGGTGCAAAGCAGCTGTATATATTTTAGTAATAAATATCCACATAGCGACTATGCAGACGGGTTGCCTCGCTTTACTCTGACGCACTAATGGGCCACGTAGCCCCTTTGGGTATCTTATGCTAATCTCTCTTAAATTCATCAATGATTCTTTAAATTAATCTAATATAATCAAATTAATCTAAAATACTAATCTTACTTATAATACTGGTTGTTATAGTCTTCTGTAATAATCACTTTGGCTGCTGGCCGCCTCTTACAAGTTCGAAACTACCGCACTACGGAACAGAAGCTCGGTCCGTATGTGTTGCTCCTAGTAATGCCTAATGCATGGCATCCGGAGACTGTTTCTGAAAATAAAAGAATTTCTTTAACTAAATGAATGCTGGACTCAGGGCCTTACGGTAGCGGGAAATTCGTTGCCTTCATCAGGAAAGCTTGCAAATGTAAATTTCAAGTATAAAATCATATAAATTATATCACGTTCCTTACCAACTTCTTACTATCATCCCTTTTTTTATTTTAGATGTTTTACCGTTTAAAGTGCCGGGATACGACGCTTCTTAGTCATATAACATTACTACTGATATAAAGTCAGTGACTCTCACCTCATACTTCTCGATGAGCCCCTGTCGCTCCCTGGGTACGTTGTGCGCCCTTATCAGATGCTGTCGCACGTTCCCCGGCCTCGCGAACGTCTCCTTACAGACCGGGCAAACGTACCGGTACTTCGTCTCGCGGTGCCGCTTGTATATGTGAACTTGCAACAGTTTTCGTGATTTCTCCCATTTCGAACAGATGAGACACTGGAAATTAATAGGATAACCATAAAAAGTGGGTAAATTTTTTGGAGTTCCTTAAGATCAACACTTAAAACTTTTTTCGCATCATATTGTTATAACATATCGAAAGTATCTCTCTCTCTCTCTCTCTCTCTCCGTCCCTCTTCGTCCGATGTTAGATCGCTGCACACATAGGCTTGGGAGATCCCAAGGCGCGCCTACTTATATAACTTTTTTTTATTTTCGGGGAATTTATACAAAATATAATAAACATTAAATTGACAGAACTCTAAACAATCTCCTTAACATTTACACATTAACAGAATATTATTATATGACATAATTTGAAGAACACGATTAAGAAACGGAAAAGTTTGAGATAAGAACCTGTCTTACAGCGTGTGCGACCAACGAGAAGGAGCTCCAATATTTAAATCCACCTGATCGATATCGATATGCGGCCGATCGAGAATAATAAATACAATTGGCATTAAATTCTGAGACAGGTTCTATACACGAAGTAAGGTAAATACACTAGTGTTTGCCACTGAACATAGTTGACGTATGAAGTATCACTAGCAGTTGACCGTGACGGGTTTGTTCCCGGATGAAAAAGGCACCTTGTACTACCTAACAATAGTAAAAATCTTATTCAGCGTGCCTAGTAATAAAAACTAAACCGCTAACATTTAAAGAATTGCAATTCTATTTCACAAATAATTAGGAACTTAATTATTCGTCTAACAGAGGAACATTGGTGAAGAAAATAATACTGCAGTAATTTTTTTTTCACCAATGTTTTACGTAAGGTCATGTCAACCACACGTTTATATAAACATGCAAACCTCCAAACAAGATCTATCAAACGAAACACTTGATAAAGCTTATTTGAATTAATATCGCAACTGTATTTATCAATATGCTCTATAAAATGTCAAATAATGTTGACAACAATTTCGAAGTAGATGTACGGAAGAGGCTTAGCTGGGCGCACCAAAAGGAGCACACTTATTCTTATCACAATTCAAGAATCGCTGCCATGTCAATTGACAAAAAGATCTGGCTGGTGGGAATTCGCCCACATCTAATCCAAGTCATACCACAACCACATGTAGGTAGTGGCAATTGATAAATACAGCATCACCTCACTGAGACGTTTCCTTACGGAGAACCTTGGAAACAAGGAACCGCCTCGTTGAAGCGGCAAATGAGTGCATATCGTCAACTGTGAGTGTGTTTACCTTACGTATGCTGGCGAGCGATAGGGCCGATTGTTCGGACAGCTTCAACATCTATCTTATTTACCAATTGAGCTTTACCTAGTTCTATTTGAAATTTGAGCGTTGATTCGCTAAAACGACTTTGTGTACATTTTTACAAAAATAATAACTCTTGTAGAATAGAAATTTAAAATTGCTATCATTTATTGTTAATTGGGATGTCGGTCTCTCATAGGTTTTCTAAAGTTTCGCTTCGTTGTGTGAATTGTACACAATTCTTTTGGGCCAGATTTGTTAGAGCATCTTCCGTATTTCGGATATTATAAGCTAACCGTTTCTAGGAAACGCAGTTGTTTGGAGTTGCAGCGGGAAAGGACAGATAAAGCATATCTATTTCCATATTGAATATTCGATTGCTCAGTCGCAATGCAATTTCCAGACCCACGCCGTTACAGTATAGATGCGCATGGAAATGGCAGATTCAGAAGTGGGATTAGGGGACTTAAACCCGAAAAAAATATTACAATTCCTAACTCCCATTGACAAACCCAATCTAAATTACGGTCAAGCTACTCCCAAACATTAAACCCCATGCGCTTATAACTCATCGCGCGAACTCTACAGCTGTATCCTCACAATCGGCCCCTGCTGTTCGTCGGACAGGCCGTGCACGCGGCGCGAGTGCGCGCGCACCTTGTTCGGCTTCTCGAACCTGTGCTCGCACACGCCGCACAGGTAGCCGTAGCGCTTGCCCGTGTGCGCGTTGTGCTTGTGTATCTGCAGGAACTTGCGCGACTTGAGGCGCTTCGGGCACATGTCGCACTGCCGTCATTATAAATCATTTATTTATAACATAAAAGTGCAAGACAAGCAGCCGGAGCCTTTTGGTGACTACCGACATCAGAACCAAAGGTTATGCTTATAACCAAAGGTTGCCATCCCTTTCCCAATTTTCCCAATGGGCTACCAAGCAAAGGTCCGGCGGCACTCTCACGGACCTTACGAAATAATAGGTGTAACCATTACTGCTGATGAGCGCCTTAACTAGAGCGGTACCATCTGTGCATAGGTATATACCATAGGGTGAGCCCTATAAGTCTACAAAGGGCCACAGGCATATTGGAAGAGCGCAATTATGGCTGACGCCGGGCATGTAAAGGGCTAGTTGCGGCGTTGGCACTGAATTGGGTATATGACCAGAGGTAGTGACCAGTATCGCGTTTCAGGCGGATTATGAGTGTCCGGTCGCCACTTAAGGGAGAGGGGTAAATGGGCACATCACATCTAAGTAGCCTCTACTTAAGGGAGAGGGGTAAATGGGCACATCACATCTAAGTAGCCTCTACTTAAGGGAGAGGGGTAAATAGGCACATCACATCTAAGTAGCCTCTACTTTGTTGTGGATGCTTACAGTCATACTCTTACTGCTCGTTGCTTCCCGTAACATAAAATAATATTTTCAAATAATTTTCACAAATTTACGCGTCAAGGAAAAAAACACCACACGGCCAATTTTACCATTATCTCTTTTTGTATAACTTTTCTTGTCATGTCAGTTGAAGTTTTCTTAGTGGTGGCTTCAAGGTTTTTGGCACTTCATTATAAAATCGTTTTAGAAATACTTAGTCTTACTTCTGAAATATTGTCATTTTGCCAAGTACAGCCGTGTGCTAACTTCAAAACCTGTCATCATGGCAACGTGCATATGTTGTATGTTTGAATGTATTATATGAGCTCCGTCACAAAACAATTTCTTATTCGATACATGATACCCTTCTATTTTCTCCTTACTCACAGCTAGATTTCTAGGCGAATGTTCTCGTCTTCAGATGTAGTGTTAGGTGGAAGGTAGGGGCTGTACTGGACCGTAGGTATAGTCAGGAAGCATAGGTAAACTTCGTCAGCTACGATCAACGATGCAAAGTGGCGCGGCAACGGTCGCACGCTAAAGCCAGCTCATCCGTTTCCATGCGCACCTGTGCCGAGGGCCAGCAGGACGGAAGAGAGGCTTCTGCGAGCTCACCTGGAAGTTCTTCTCGGGCAGGTGGATGGCGATGTGCTGCACTAGGTTGGAGCGGCGGTGGAAGGTGGCGCCGCAGTGGTCGCACACGTACGGCCGTTCACCCGTGTGCCGCCGCTCGTGGATCTGAGCCGGAGAAGTGAACCTTACTCCACACGTCGCGCATAATCACAGCAGTCCAAAGGAGCAGTTGGAGCCATTGGGTGGTGACTACCAACCAACGGTTATAAAAATGTATTATAGTGAATGCTTTGCCTTCCATCGTCCTGTCCCACCCTCGCGCCTCCAGTGGATTAGAGGATTCTCACAAACAGCACTCTCTTGACAGCAGTGACACCAACTGCTTAAAGACTGTGCTTAACTTGTGCTGTTACTGCCTATATGGTTACATTTTTTATAGGAGAGACATAAAATTATATAGAATAAGGGCTGATAATGATGATGATGATAGGGCCGTAATCGAGCAATCGGAGCCTTTTGGCCACAACCGACGCCCATCACTTATGCATTAGTATCATGCAGTTGTCACTTTACTATGGTGTCATGTGAGAGAGTAGTGCCTGCCCAATCCAGCTGCAATGCAGCATGGCACTGCCTCTCACTAAAATAGCATCTATATATGTTTAGTAAATTATTTTATATATTTACTCAAATAGTTTGTATATTTAAAGTTAATAAGCTTGCTAACGTGGCAATGGGCTGGTCACAGAAGACCAGATGGCAGATGGGCCAGTAAGGTTCTGGAGTGGAGGCCGCGTTTAGGAAAATGAAGTGTTGGTCGACCGTTCACCAGGTGGGAAAACCATCTCCGTGCAGTGGCCGTTCCGGGGTGGATGCGAGTAGCAGGAGATCGGTCGTCTTGGCGTTCATCGAAAGAGGCCGATGTCCAGCAGGGGACCGACAAGGGCCGATGATGATGATATATTTAAAGTATCTCAATGTATTTCTAGCCAAGCTGAAGCCAAGTACGGGAAGTACGACACTTGGCCTAGGGCTAGGCTATGGTTATAACAAATTGGCACAGTACCGTGAGCGCCTCCTTGGTGGCGGAGGTGTACTCGCAGTAGGCGCACTTGTGGATGCGGCCGAGGCCGTGGCGCGCGCGCTTGTGCTCCTGCAGCTGGTTGTTGTTGCGGCACCGCTTGCCGCACGACTGGATCGAGCAAGGGTTTGTTATGTTCCAGTGGCAAATCCAATGCAATATGACAGTTCAGTCCCTCCCTTGATAGACATTCTTCCTACGAGTATGTCATGACCCTCATAAGCGGCCCTCCTAATGTGTTCGGACTTCGAAACCTTATCTGATCCAGGACACATACTCCTTTTTTATTACCACTTGTGGTTAAAGATGCTTACCACAAGTGTACTCTAAATGCAGTTTGTAATCCTGCTTCATCTCTATGGCGGTGTTCATGGTTCTCGGTAGTCACTGAGGGGTGCATCTGATTGTTGTTGTCTCTATAATCCTATAAAAAACAATTCCTCACCTCACAAACACAATAGTTGGTGTGAAACCTCATGTGTGCCTTGTAGGTTGCTTTCATATGAAAATCTTTATCGCAAGTATTACATCTGTATGACAGGGCATTGGGTGTGATATGACGTTTCCTCTTGGTTTCATAACATTTCTGAAACAAATCAAACACATATATAGGCACAATGCATACATAATGCAGTAATCAGAGACTTTCGATAACTACTGATGCTCATACACATTTGCATAATTACTAAGCCTATGCTTGGGCGTATGCCCTCCTTTCCTTACACTTACTTACTTACAAACTTCTTACTTATTCCGCTGCATTGCAGCAAGGAGTGCCTTGCTGCAATGCAGCGGAATTAGGCCGTCACGACCAAGCAGGTACCTCTCGCTCACAAGACACCACTGTAAGGTGACAGCTATGGTGTCACACTTCGTTTTGTGAGTAGGCGGTGGCCCATTGAGTCATCAGTCACGATGTTGGTTTGTTGGTTCTTCTCAGGTCAGGGTTAAGGTTGAACCGTTACATATCAACATTCAAAGAGATTTTTAAGATCCTATTTTGAGTAAAATATTTTGATTTCATTTCATTGATTATATATCAATAGTCATACAATTGTTATATATATATAATAAAATGTGTATAGTAAAAATAAAATGTGTAACTGCTTGTGTGTAGAGGGCAAGATAATATAAAATTTCTTATCAGTAGACAATGAAGTAATGCTTCTGTACCTCTCTAACCCCCTCTGTCTTCACTTCATCTGAGCATTCATAACAGTCATCTACATGACGTTCATCACCATATCCATTGTATGAGAAATCAACGTCAGGCTCCGCATTCTCTGCTTTAGACTTTTTTTTCACTTTTTCTGCTTTTAAACAAGTCTTTGTGCTGCATGCTTGGTTAATCAAGGATTTTTCTGATTTTCTACTTTTCTTCCTAAATTGCAGTGCCAGATACAATGTCTCTGAACATTCATTGCAAATCTGTTGGGGCAGTCCGTCATCAGGTTTTATCTGAAATCATTAATTGATTTATTACCTGCAAGCTTTTTTATCCACAACTACATTGAGAAGCAAGTACATAGACCAGTGGTATGCGACATTAAGTGCTTACCTTGTGGATAAGTGGTGAGCATTTCAAACTAAAAATGTGACGTCCCAGGATCGACACCCAGTTCAGACTAAATCATGTTATTATTAACAACAGTTCAGAGAATGGAAGATTGCAGTAACACACCCCCTTGGCAAGAAAAGCATATTAAGTCATTTGTCCTACACCTATTTTCTCTCTGGATATATCAGACAGCTGTCCTATAGAAATAGGAAAATTAAGGAATAGAGAGTGCACACACTTGAGCATCATAGTATATCCTGTGCAGTCTTCATAGACATGGCATGCACCGCCTAAATTTGACTGGGACAATGTTTTTCAAGGTCATAACTTAAGAGCCACTACAATCATACTCAATTTTCTAGAAAATGAAAAGCTAATCTAGTACATTTGTCACAGTAAATAAACTCACGTTCTCGGTTATTTTTCACAACTTCGGACTATGCTTTTTATCACAGAATGAATACTTTACATAACGTAAAATACCACTTGAGATGGAGTGAACACTGATTTATATTCTAGACCCTCGAATATTTATCAGCAAAATCGCATTGAATTGCTGTAAAATTTTCCATTATGAACATGTGTTATTTTTTAAATTTTCTAAATCATACTTACATCTAAGCCGCAAATCAGATAAAAATCATTTGATCGTTTCTGTTCATATTCTTTACCGCAAAATATATTCTCTAAGTTTTCAGTCCCAAGGCAGGTTCTGCAGAGCTGTGTTGATGGCTCCAGTTTTTCTTCGGACACAGTTTTCTTACGAATCGGGGGAATAAATTTGTTAAGACGACGCCTCGTGGCCATGCGGTTCATCATAAGAAAAAGCGGTAACATCTTTTTACAATACCCTCACTTCATATTATTTTTGAATACCTTCATACTTTTAGATGAATGTATAGATAGAAGAATCGCTATCGGCTTTTCACAATCACAACAAAAACTAAAAAGTATATTTTTTTAAACTACATATGACATCAGCAGAAATCTGTAATCATGCAGCCTTTATATTTTCATCTTTTCAGCTTATATATATTATATAAGCTGAAAAGATGAAAAAAAGGATATTTTATAATTTTATTATTATTTGCTACTAATAAATAATAAAATTATATGATATTTTATAAGACATAGTCTTGAGATGTTTACAAATATAATTAGTTTTAGGGTGCACCAATTCAATATCCTCCTCACATAAATGAATAGACACAAAAATACTTTCATTATTAAAGAACTTAATTTGATTGCTTGTAATCGAAACAAAACGTGCTTATTGATGTAAATAAATTCATTTATATTTTATTTTCTAATATTATTATATATTTCTAATTATAAATGGAATTTCCATTATTGAATTTGTTCTTAGGGCAATATTCATAATGAAATCAAAATTTGAAAATGCGAGCGAAAGAAAAAAAAATTCGGGTCGACGTCGACTGGGTCATCTCATGCCCCCGCAGTGGGGCAGAGGGAGCGGTTTCAGGATTTAGATCCTCTTCCGGCGGCAGCGGTGTCTCACTCCATTAATATAGAGCGGTCGTATCGGCGATCACAGATCAGTACGGGGCGGTTGCCGATGGGGCCCGGTCGCCCGTCCTCACAGTGGGGTTGTCCTGGGCGGTCTGCCCCCCAACGGGTGAGATCGCCGGAAGTCAGCCAGCCAGCGACCAAGGGCAGTTGTTACCCGCTGGCATTTGTGTGCGCGTAAGCAAGGAAGAATGATGAATGAGTGCATGAGAGGGGGGAGCAGTAATTAGGCGAGTGATAGTGCTTTCAAGCAGGAGAGAGGCGGCTGTAGTGAGAAGCAGAAAATCTGAAAAGCCCAATGACGAGGCGGAAGCAATATTAAAATGGTGTACTAACCACTGGCGGTGGTGTCATTGCTCCTGTAGACGCGCGGTCCTCCACTTTAAGACCCCGAGATATTGTGGTATTCCTGACGTAGCGGCGGGCGTCGCCAATGCAGCGCTGGGCCCTAGATTGGACCGCGCACAGTCGACGCTTGTAGTAGGGCGCCAGTAAGCGGTACCAAGCTGGGGCCGCATACGTCAGGCGGGAGCGGATGTATAACCTATTATGGTAAGTTTTACCTTGAGTGGAAGGAACCTCGACAGCGCCGGCAGCAGCTGCCTCAGCACTGTGGAGGCCTGTGCCGCGGAGGCGCAGGCGTGTGGGCCCATGGTTAAATTGGCGTCTAGACAAACGCCCAGGTATCTGGCCTGATAGGCCCAGGGGATGGGCTCGCCGCTGAGTACCGTACCACTGATTGAGAAACTCCTGCAGCAGGGAAAGATCACCGCCTGTGACTTGGCGGTGTTGACGGTCAAACGCCATTTCGACAGCCTGGCGGGGAGCATGTCAAGGATCCTCTGTATCTTGGAAGCCGCATGTCAGTAATTAAGTGATGTTGCTAGATACGCCGTATCGTCGGCGTACAGGGCGACCATGACTCCCTCGCTGCTGAGGATGTCGTCTACATATTTGTTGAAGAGGGCTGGAGAGAGGCAGCTACCCTGAGGTACTACAGCCTTGCGTATATCCTTGGTGCCGGCGAGTTGGCGGCAAAGGCGATGGACGGACGGTAAACTCTCGGCGGCCTGGGTGAGCCGATATTCACATGTCGCCACATAGTGTGAACTCGAGCTTGACCACCGCAGCAGCTCTGTTGAAGGCGGTACGAATGGAGGGGCATCTGGTGCGTTGCCATAGGCGTCGGAGCTTGCGCTTCTCCTGGATTATCCTGTAGATCTGGCGGGTGAGATCGGGCCGGAAAGCCGGGGTTGGGCCCGGAGGCTTGGTGGCCGCGGCTAGTGCGGCTGGGAAGGCCGAGGCTATGCCGTCCGCCAGGAGGTCTACGTCCGCCGCGGACACCACCGGGAATGTAGGGGTGCGCGCTTGGACTTCTCGGGCAAGGACCATGCGGTCAAACTTTGGCCACCGAGGTGTCGGGAGGGTGCGAGCCGGGGCTGTAGCGATCGTTATAAGGACCGGTCAGTGGTCCGATTGGTGGGCATCGGAGAGAACCTCCAGGGTGACCAGTTCCTCCACGCGGTCCATTACGGCGATGTCGAGCACGTTGGGATGATGGTCCGTGTTTTCTGAGAAGTGTATAGCTGTAGCGCGAGAATCAGGCCGTGTGCTTGCCGTTGAGATACCCGGCTATTACAGTAGGCTCTTCTGATAAGAGCCCGTGAATTTCCGAGAGCTCTAAACGGAAGTTGGGGGGCTTACATGCTGCGAACAGCCGGGTGGGTTTAGTACCCAAGCACGCCCAGCCTCAACGCCCAGTGTGTAGAGAGAGGTGGTAAGCGTGGGCGGCAGCACCTGGTGGATAACAGTGCGCCAAACCAGACTGTCCAGGCCGCGGTATGGTCGGCCGTCTGGCAGAGGAGTGCAGTGCAGCCGGTTGGTGTGGTACCCGGGCACTGCGAATTGTCGTCCCGGTATGAGTTGGGTCTCGCAGATCAGGGCAACATCCACGTCACGTTCGCGGAGGACGCGACGCAGAATGTTGTGCTTCCCGCGGAAGCCTCCGGGCGTTCCATTTAAGCAGTGTTAGGTTCGTCATTCATGATTGTAGCCAGTGATTGGATAATGGCTGGCATCTGCAGTACGAGCTGCGATGCACAGCTAATGAGGGCCTCAGTGATGGCGCCGCCTGTGCGGATTGTTTCGATGAACCGGCTGACCATATCATTGCCCCACTCAGGCCGGGCACGCTGATTGGGCGATTCTGTGCTTGGTCTGAAGAAGCTGGGAGTGTTTTTCGCTGCCACACTTGCATGGGTGTTCGGCGTTTTCTTCACCGGGGGCGAACGAGCGTCGGTTCGTGCGGCCGGCGAGGGGGAGCGTGTCCGCTTCTTTAGAGTTTTAAATCGTTTACCGGCATCGGCGGTGAATTCACCTTCTGCATCTATGATTCCGATCGTCTGCTGGTTCCCGATCATCAGGAATTCAGAGGCGTGAAGATGCTCCCTGTTTTTAGCTTTAAAATCAGCCCAATCCATCTCGCTGCGAGGCGGTTGCACGGTCTCGGCCCGTGGTCGGTTGGCTGGGACATGTTAAAGTTTTAAGGACTTACTCATACCGAGCCGGGTGTTGTCCTCCGCGATCCTTATGGCTAACTGCTTCGGCGGGACGCCACGGTAATCACGCCCGTTTAGAACAAACTGACGCGACAGTCACGGCGACAAGTTTCAGCGGTTGTAAGTTCCGGCGCGCTGCGGCGTTCACGTCCCGAAAGGGACGCTATCCTGAAAAGGACAGCTGTTACGCGCAGGAACGGACAGAGCGGTTGAACGAGCGAGACACAAACTGTGGGCACTGAATCAAGCGTTCTGTCGTTGCACTCTCACTGAACAGGCCGATCCTTCATACTGCGACAGCGAAACGGATTTATATATTATATGAGAAGTAACCAGACCACAGACCAATTACAGACCGTCTTGCAATACGTAGTAGTGAATGGAAGCTGCCTTTAAGCACGGCCGTCCAAGTCGAAAGAGACAGGAAATGAAGTACACTATCGGTCTTTTTTTTCATTCGATTCTCTCTGCTCAGTGCGCTTGTGAGATTAGATAGACAAAGAAAATACTGCTTCCTCATCTTCCTTCTCCATTCGACAAAACGAGCAGTGGCTGTCATAAAACTGCCTATGGCAACTGGCAACCCTTCTCATTTTATGGCAAATTATTACTAGCCGTAATTACTACTGCCATCAAGGGACATAAGCCTGATGTATGGTCATCCAAAACTAAATTACTGCGTTGACTCCCTTATACTATATAAAATACACTATATAATAATAACTAGCCAGGCCATAAAAATACCTCATGACAGTGGTTGCCATTCAGTTTCTTCCACGTCATCCATGTAATACCATAAACCACCGCCACCGTCTTGGTGAACAGGGAAGTAAAGTGGGAAAGTGCGTAGTTTTTTTTTGACTTAACTTGTGCTGTGGTGTCAAGGAGAAGCCCAACACAGCTCCATCGGATTGCTATGCGTGCTCGTTTCGCATAAGGGAGAGATGCATACCGATATGACAATTTTAATAATAGCTAATTCAACTATTATTATCAAATTTTTATGTAGGAGTTTCTAGCGTGAGCAAAGATATGAACGAAGAGAGACCAGCAGCATAACACTACCGAATACTCGCTATATTTATTTAGCCATTCTAAAATTTCATAAAGAACAAGCTGGCTCGTGTAGAACATCTTGTCGAAACTGCAGATTTTGCTGTCATGCCTTCTGTATGCTCAATTTTAATCAATCTTAAACTTGACCGTACCTACTTACGCATTTTTAGGGATTTTGTTAGGAAAACATATTGTTGTAATACTTAAATCATTTAATACATTAATATCTTTGGATGACCCCCGCACTTTACATTAATTAACAAGTAACAAACACATTTCACTGTACAAATACTGTCACTGAATTCACCGGGTCCTGAAGTTTTGGATGATACTCTTCAAGCCTCTGTTCTGGTCATCGAACAGACTTCTCACAACGTACACCTGAGAAAAACAAAGATATGGGTGTTGCTAATAAATAGGCAGTTTTTATACTGCCGATGGAAGGGAAACTCGAAATTATAAAAAATGCGAGTTACACTCGCGCACTAAGTGCACGCGTGTGACTCACGGCGCACGGGCAATAACGACCTAGGTCGCTGGCTGCCACTGGCTGGTCCCTCTGTCAGGACAACTGGCGATCTCAACCGGCTGGGGTAGACCGCCCGGGACGCTCCTGCTGTGACGACGGTCGACAGACCCCATCGGCAAATTACATTTTTCTGTCACGACAAAGCACGCTTGTACTTGAATGTTGTATATAATACCGTCCACTTGACCGTTGAAGTTTCACTTCCTTTACGTGTTCCAGTACCCATTTGAATATTTAAAATAATTCTAAACTAAATCTTGTTTAGATAAGCACGGCAACAATGACCGAGCACCATACCTGGACGAGACTGACCAGCACCATCAGGATGATTTGTATCACGGAGCGGTTCTGCACGCTGAAACAGACGAGTGTACACTAGTAGTGCGAAAGGAAAACTTTAGGATCGATTAAAGACGCTATCTATATCTACCCATTCACATGAGGATAGGAAGTGCTTGACCCTACAAAATTTAGGCACTTGAATCATAGGCGACCTTCGAACAGGAGTACAGGTCCGATTTGTTACTGTGGGGGATTGGCCATTGCATAGAAGTGGGGATTTGTGGTCCCACTCAGTGGACTGGTGACGAAGTCAGTGTCGTGGAGACTCGCTGGATGAAGGGGGTCGGTGGAGCGATTGCACCAAGTGAGTCCAGTTTGTGCCGTAACCTACGGTGCTGGGGGAGGCCCATGTCGAGGATCCGTTTTCTGTGTGCTCACTGAGGGTATTACGTACCTGGCGCACACATATTCGGCCAGGTTCCTGTCGCGGGCCTCGTGTGCTGACAGCAGCTCCTGCAGGCGCCGCGCTAACGCCACGTTGTCGCGCACGCGGTTCACCTTCGACATGATATCGCCCACTTTCACGAAGTATGAGTCCGCTGCGTTACCTGCCGATCAGTGAGATATTCAACCTGCCTTGGTCTACCTGGAGGCGCTTATCCGACCCGAGACACAGGTTGATCGCCACAAATATAACATAGACGCAACACCCTCGTCGGGTAGCAAAGGGCATGTCCGGCCCCGACACAGACCATGGAGATTATGACCAGTCCAGTATCCAGTACCGCCATGCCCAAACACAATGAGCGATCTACTGCCGGAGCACAGTACTGGTGAAATAATATATGTTGATCGACCGTTGCTGTACTACTGACTCGAAAAAAGAGCACGAGTATGACACATAACCAGCAGCGGCTTTGGCCATAGGCAAACCTATTTGAAATGTTCGAATCCCTGATCGGACCATACAAAAAGTGCCATTAGGATTTATCAAGTTCTAACAACTATCCGTTAGGAAGTCGGCGGTGATACACCTCCGTGCCTCGGAGAGCAAGTTAAACCGTCGGTCCTGATTTCTCTCCGGTGTGTTGCATTGCCAAATGAAGGAATAGAGAGTGCACATGTGTCTGCGCAAATACTTGTGCGCAGACACGAGTGCACTCTCTGTTCCTTCACTGCACTCTCTACACATATACATCATATCCTACAATAATATATAACTATTTTCCCAAAACCCTTGGTAGTACTGGACGGTCTACGCAGGTAGATCGGCTGCTCATATGTAGTCATGCGTGACTAGTCATTTTCCTCATGGTTTCGCAGATGTTTATGGACACTTGTAACTTGCAATCGTTGCATATACACTCACCCATCACCAGCTCCCTGTCGTCATCGTAATCCTTTTCCTCGCTGTCTTCCTTCTCGATCACCAAATCGAAGAACACCTGCAAATCAGCGCACGTGTAAATCAATGGGTGCTGAATTAAATGCAGTCGATTCCGGCCGGCAACTCTGGGCCGGGACGTCTCGCTCTCACTACAAGGTAATAAAGCGATGGCTATGAGGTCGCCTTTTGTGGGGTTTGTGAGTAACTGCATGATTGGTATGGTATTTTAGTTTAGTAACATACTCCACGGTCGGCCGAATTGGATCGGCTCGACGGGGGGGGGGGGTGCTCGCATGACACCACTGTAAAGTGACAGCTGTGCTACCGCGTTTTGTAACTGGGTGGCCATTGTGTGTGGCATAGGTAATACCCTGCTATAGATACTGTAAAAATATTCGCGTAAGGGTGGGGAGGACAGCGAAGACTCCGCATATATGACGAGGTTAAATGGCGTCAGTAGTCATCAAATATCTCCGGGATGCGTCTCTACTATCTGTGGAAGAGGAAGGTATCAATACCTCTTTCGACCCCAAACCTAATGTCATCATCCGGTGCTCAACAATACGGTGAAGCCGTATAGGGTCGCGCCCACAGCACAAGATCAGATAAAAAAGAGTGAGTCACTATGGTGAGACCACAGGGCACCGCTAGCAACTCTATAACATCAGGACGGAATGCCATGGAGTTAACATAGATAAAGCAATTCGGTGGACTATATCGGTATAATTCACTCCTTAAATTTAGGTCCGAAAAAAATGCCACCAAACTCATTATGACTGCCTATAGATTCATTAACATTCACTTGGCCAGAATTTGACGTCGTCAGCGTAAAATATTTAAATAAGCCGCGACAACGTTCACATAAATAGTTAGCGACATTGTACCGTGGTCTATTGTTAACGAGTTACATTCAAAATGGAAGTTAGTTCATATGCAAGTGCAGGTGGATACACCAATGCACCTTCTCGCCGAGGTGTCCCTGTTAATGACAGATCCGGGGCAGCTCATCTCCGCTAAGGCGGCTGAGTGCGTGAAGTGCTCTTAGGGTTAGGGTTCTCTAACAGGAAGTTCACATTCCCGACACTGGGTCGGCGGACCACATCACCAAAGTAGAACTCCTCCAGTTATAAGAGTTATTGAAGATAAAAAGAAAATTCGAGGGTGGATTGAAAACTATTCGGCCTAACAAAGAAAATAAAATAAACACATACTAAATAAGTTATATTTTTATTTTTCTACATAATCACCATCATGTTTGATACACTTTTACTATCTCCCATTTAAAGCATTTAGGCCGATGACTGCTGTTTTAACCTCGTCGTTTGTCGAAAATCTTGTCGCAACGTGAGCGGCACACCTACGTCCATTAGCTACCACTGCGCCAACTTTAAACGATGAAGCTGTACCGGTCACTTCCGTCAGCATACAGCATTAAAAAAAAACAGCGCCAACCGTTGTCGGCCGTAGAACATGACATTATGAAGGTTGTGTTTAAAACATAACGGAACCAATGAGCAGCAGTCTCTAAGTGACTACCGACGCCCACAAACATCTACAGGTTTACAGATGCGTGCTTCCTGCAACCAACTCTCCAAATGACCATTGAACTCACAAAAATCCCACGAAAAGCGATAGCATAGCTAACACTTCCCGTATATGGCAATATTTAATTTTGAAATAGATAGCAATGGGTTGTGCAATTTACTCACTGTCTTCGTACTAAACGTGCTGAAGGTATTATCAAAGCAGAACTTGTACTCTCCCTCGAGTGTGGTTGTGTGTCTGTGGGAGTTTTCCTGTTTCTTATAGTCGGCTACAATTATTCTTCTCCCCGGATCAACCAGTTGAAATGATATGTCTAAATCCCCGTGTGTTGAATCTATAACCTTAAAGAATGAATTTTAAATCTCTTACCATTTTAATAAAGAAACAACCATAACATTTATGTTTGAAAATTGTTATGAGGTTTTACTGTGGCGGATAGAACGGTTTTGTATCATTTTTAATTGACAAATGAGTGATCAGAGCCACTCATTGTTGAGCAGATGCATAGCCCTCATCTTCTCTACCCCAATGGGCCACTGGCCACTCACAAACCACATGAAATGCAACAGGGAAGCTGTAAATTTATTACAGTATCATGTGTGTGTACCTCTTCAGTCATGCTGGCGCAATTTCGTAACATTGGTAGGAAAATTTGAACATCATATTTTGAAAGAAACACCCAATTTTGCAATTGTTGTGTATATGACTTATAATAATAAAGCCAAGGTCAGTTCATATGCAACTGAAGACCATAACTCAAGAGGTGATGATGATGCCTATAAATATAGTCAATAAATCTTCAGTAATTTTTGTTATCGAACGAAACATGCAATTATACACATACACCTGTACATATATCAATAAAAAAATGGCTCATAAAAATTATCATGTGTTTAAAAAATTTATGGCTAGTTTCTTTGCCTATAAACTTTAGAAAATAAAGTTTTGATAATTCTATGTTATATTGGGAATGAGAGATTTGGGGGCATAGTAGTTACTGATTAGCACTTCGTACTTCTGTTGTGATAGTCCAGATAAAATAGTCCAGGTTTAATACAGACCATGTGCTGATGATTTTTCTAACTTACGAATATTTCTCAAGACCTCGTACAGTGAATAAAAACATCATAAGGAAACCGAGGCTTTGTGTATTTGAATTTGTCCTAATCTACCATTGGCCTAGTTTACCTTTTTGGTTGCAGAGGTGAGATAGCAGTCACTATGTGTGGATACTAGCATCAAAAGCCACTAAATAGCCTAGCCCATCCCCACCATGGTTCAAGCCTTGTTGTGGTGCCCAACGCTCAGTAGCTTGAGGTGTACAGGCAAAGTTAATTGAACCAAGGGCGTGGGGGTAGTTTGATGCTCTTTGTACCCCTCTTATAAGAAGAGAGGACAAAAGAGCAACAGGAGGAGGCACTTTTAAGCATGGTTCTAGCGGCGAGGATGTCCCAGGAGAACTGTCCCAAAGTTGGTGGGCTTATTATGTGGTGTGGGCAAGCTGGTTGTTGAGGTGATGGTGCCTTAGAGGACTGATGGCACTCACAGTGGATTTAGTGGTTTCTGGCAACTATAAAGTTATATATATATATATTTTTACACACATAATTTATACACATAATCTTTTATACACAAAAAAAAAGATTATTTTAAGATTTTGTTGTCTTGTGTTGATTCCATCTGGCATACCCAGGGCAAATGCACTGATTTAGTATGAAATAAACTATAAATATAAATTTGTTTTGATATTTTTCTTTCACATTACTTGTACACTATTTTTTTTTCTTTACCTGTATTGTATTATCTTATCTCAAGCCAAATTTAGGTTCCTTATCCCTTGGATCCAGACATAAAGACAAAAAGAAGGACAGATAATCAAGTGATCACCTTTACAAGAGACTAGCCAGCTGCGCAGGTCATGTTATAGTGCACAAGAATGTGCACTCCCTCTTCCATCATTCACTTACTTATTTAATTGGTACTTAGTAAAGAATCAACAGTGTACGTCCTGAGTAAGAAGTAAACAACAAATGGCTAATATAGACAAACATTAAACAATCATTCATGCTTCTTAAATATACTTCCTGTCAGTAATATTACGAATTTATTTGGATTTGTCTTTAAAGGACATGTCTCATCAAATATATTGTTACTATTTTTATACTGTAATGTACTACAATACTACTGTTTAAACTTAATTAAACATAATTTGTGACTTAAAATGAAAGAAAATGAATGGCTTAAAATTAAAATAGGGAACTTTACTTCTAGTGAATGGCTTATTTTTGTAGGTAGTAATAGTTGATTTTGGTAGGTATTTTGTAAAACACGACTTAAATGATAAATGTTATTATCTATGCAGGTGTTGATATAAATATGTTTGTTACCTGATATTCGAGATCAATCACTTCATCCACTAATACTTTTTGATAAAAACAGTCATTATTACCGGCTTGAACAGTGAATGTCATATCTTTTTCAAACGCAAATACTACGCTAAAAATAGTACTTAAAAATAAATAACGCATTATGGCTTGGTATGTAAATATATATTTTACGACCACTAAATTTATATTTTCTATTTGTACGCAATACTTTAATTCATTACAGAGTAATTAGAAAGTTGCGAATAAATGTTTAGAAAAATAATAGGTAAAATAAAACTGAAACAACCGCCCAGCCGCTTGATTCACAAAACACGGTGAAAGCTCATTTCCGGCGGAATGCCAAATGCCAAAAGTCAGTTGTCAATTGCCAGGTTACTTAAAGTAGTTTATAGATTTAAACGCTAAATTATAAAGTACCTACGGTACTCCATGTCATTCTTAGCTGAAATAGTAAATTAATTATTTAGCAAATACTACAAGTACTTCAATTCTTATATTAAATACATCACATAACACACACGGTTTGTATGTGACCCAATGGAACACAATTTGATGAAAAAAGAGAAATAGAGTATGAACCACAATTACTTACTCTTGCTACTTAGATGGACGCTTGTTAGGCTGCCTTCCTTTCTCTATCTATAGTATTTCTATGGTCCCCTTCTGAGACCAGATTATCCCTATGGACGAATCTCAAAATGAAACAATGAGTCGCTTACAAGAATTAATAATTTAATAGTAACATAATTTTTATAAAAAGTTTATATAAAATTAATAATCATTTTATAAACATTATTTTAGTTATTAAAAAATAAAATTTAAACGGTATATTTTAAATTAGGCATACGGTTTTATTAGTCTTCACTGACTGGTAAAAATTAGATACATAGTAAGAATATATGCATTGTAACATGTAATATGTGTCTTATACATGAAACATACAAAAAAAATCACATACAGACATGCAGCGTATGATCGATTTTCTCAAAATCTACCGAACAGACTTTCATGATATTTTCACCATTGAATGGAGCTATTCCCAACTAAGATTTTAGTGTGTAATTTGCCCCTGTTATTCTCTGGTGACGCTGGAGAAGATAGCTAGTTTTAGAATATCTTGCGCTTAATCTAAAATGGAAGCCCATGTCAAGCAATGGACGTCATCCGGCTGATGATGAAGATGATTGTGATATAGTGCGACATAAATCAAAAAATGTATGGCCAGTTGGCAACCCTGGTGCGTACTGACATTTCTATTTTATGTTGCGAAAAGACGTTTTCAACAAGTAGAAATAAAAGTATACAAATAACCAAGTAAATTTTTTACTATAAAATGCTAAATTGTAGCTCTGCTGATGCTTCCAGAAGCATAATTGAAAGTAATACACAAAGCACTGCACCTGTAGATACTGCGAATGCTGCGATATCTGGTCAACATTCTCAGAATCAAACACAACATTCAGGTACTTCAAATTGTATTCAAGTTTCAACTCTAAACGTAGTAGAAACGCATTAATGTTAAGTTATTTTTGTAAATGTGTTCTGTAAACTGTTCTGAGTTTTTAAACATTCTTTTTTGGACGTGGTGATATTTCGCTATTGTCTACACTAAATAAAAATATGTAACTTTTATGGCATATAAACACATAAGTTCTAAAATATTTTTCTTTCGTAATAAACGGGCTGCAAATGCAAAGGTCAATGGAGGAGTAGGTATGTCTGAGAGTGTAATATTATCCAACTTAGTCTACCATACACCGTAGCACTACTAGACTAAAATGATTAAAATTAAATTAGACGAGGACAGCCTTGAAACTTGGGCAATTCATCCATTTGTGCAGCTATTATATTATAATCATATGATCTACATCATTTTTTAACAAAATTTTATATTTGGAGTATAGACTTCTTATAAAAAAAAATCATCATCGTTGTCAGCAATACAACTATTAGATATAGGCATTCCTCATAGATATGATGATAGGTTTCAAGTCACTTGCATCTCTCAGAAGAATCAATTGAGGAAATAACATCTTTATGTTCTAGATATCATTCTATATGTAGTAATATATAGACACAAGTATTCAATTGTTAAAAAAAATCTTATTTATCTTGTTGCAGATAGAATAATGCCAACAGGACTCCAAGCTCTATATAATGTTTGCACAAAAGTATATCCAGAGCAACCAAACCCCTTACAAGTTACTACAAGATTAAAATATTGGTGAGTAAAGATTATAATATTGCTACCTATGTGTTATTCACTGCCATTATGGCAATAAGTAAGTTTTATATTACAATTATGTTCATTTTGTTAACAAATACAATCTATATCTATAATCTTTTATATTAGGTGTACAGGTAAACATATGCACAAGTAATTTGGTACGTACACAAATACTATTATTTGAAGGCAATAACGGAATAACTAGAAAAATAGCATATCCACCAGATTTCAAATGTTACTGCTCCAGCAGTATTCGGATACTAAAGAAATTTTGGAAAAATACATCACCATTTAAGAGATATGCGGGTTCAAAATCTTAAAAATATCAAGCTATTTTCTCATAAAAACAAACATAAAAAAATATCTAAAACTTTATTCGCTTTGCCTTAATAATATTTAGTATTTTTTTAATAGTATAAGAGAACAAACAAGAATCGGTGCCTCTCAACGACTACCGACCTTTCGACGGCCCATGAACATCAGTATAATTATGCCTGTGAACTCTTCCTCCTCCTTATCTTCAACCCCCTCTTCTTATAAGAGGGGTGTAAAGGTCCCCCTCGGTTCAATTGGCTTCACCTGGGTTCACCCCAGTCTACGAAGCCCCACCGCCACGACAAGGCTTGTAGGGGCGCCACGACAACGCTTGAAACATGTTGGGGTTGTAAGAAAGCCTAACTTTATCCTACTGAAGCGGAAATAATCGCTTTTTTCTTTCCTTTTTTTTGAGGAAGTGTCCAGTGCAGTTTCATCGGTTACTATAAGACACGTCGGGCGACGGTCTAGGTGAGATTGTGGTCGATAGAGGGACAGACACCCTTTCCCGCGGATGGGAAAGATGCATCCCGATAGATATCTAAGATTAGCTAAAGTAACTATTTTTATCTTGGCCGGGGGACCGGGCCCTTTGCCCTTCCCTCTAACGAGGGGGGCAGCTCACGCACGGTAGCTAATGTTGGCCTTTCATTATCGTGGCGGCTGGAGGAGCCCGGTGAGCTATCATGACTGGGGGAAACCGCCCCCCCCCCTTCCACCACGGGCGGTACAATCACAAGCGGTCGTCATGGTCAACTTAACCGGTACGGCGGTTTGATTTGAGGTCGTTGGCAACAAATCGCGTATGGTACTGGAATTGTGTCCTATTACTGCACTAACATCTTTCTGGCTATTCGGTGTCTAACGTGTGTGCTGTTGTCTGTCATGAAGTGGTCACTGTGGATTGAATCGTATAGTCCGCGTCCGAACATCTCGCACGGTGTGTAGCGTACCCGTGTCGCGGCTCTGGTGTTGTATCTGTTTGCGTTTAGTCTCGTTGTGTGTTACAATCATCGACCCCGTCGATCAAAACGTGACTGGAACGACGCCCCACGTTTGTAACGCAGCAAGGGTTGTAGTCCGCTGCCTTAGTGACGAGAGGATTGGGGTGAGCTGTAGCTCGATCGTAGTGTCTTTTGGAGAGCAGTGTCCTTTGAAGCTGCGCAAATGATAATGCTCCCAAAATCAAACACAACCAGAAGGCCCAAAATCTTACAGGTATATAAGCTTATTCCCAATACTGTTAAACGTATATTAATCCCTCATGTTAACGAGAATAATGCCACACATTTGAACAACATAAGCTAATTCCTGACCACCAGTTCGGTTTTCGTAGGCATGCCACTATAGACCAGATACATCGGCTAGTAAACGTAGTAGGCAACTGCTTTGAAAGTAAGAATTACTAAGAAGCTTAAATACATTCTCAAGAATGGTATCTTGATACACTTGTGCCGATATTTTGTTACCTTCTCCACAAAAATATGGCTTGGCCACTCCTTCGAAGCTAATACCCCACCACACCATCACTGCAGTCGGATAATGCCCACGTTGCACTTTTTGCCCAGTTAGTCGACAACTAATTGGGAAGTTTCCTTAGAGCCTTGAGCATAAATACGGTCGTTTTGTTTATTAGAATGCTGCTCAATATATATAATATTTATAGCCTGGTACACAACCACTTGACGAATACCAAGTATATGGAGATTATTAAAAATTGCGTACCTATTTTGTGTAATGCAATCACAGCGATTCTGTTCTCTATTTTTATCACCCCGCTCCATTTTAATATCGCAAAAACAAAAAAAAAAGAATGAACAATCGTATAAAAATGACATATTCCAAATTTAATATTTTATATATTTAATTGGAACAGTATTTATGGTCACACTAAGTACGCAGTTGTTTGATTGACACTTGAATAAAGAAATGGTATATAAAATTTATTTATTTATTCAAAATACGACACTATTACGTACTACTATACTGTTCAAAATGTCGAATCACCGTACAACCTTTGCGTTGTCAAGGCAGGAGTCCCTCAATGTAGTGTACTTAGCCAACACTTTACCTGTCATACACGTCCGACCTTCGATTACATCACCACAGGAAGCTTTGCAGACGATACTGCGATCCTGGTATGAAATACCATAGGCAGGCCATGTGCGATATTTTGGATTACCTTAATAAGCGACTCATCTGGCAAAAGCATATTATGAACAAGCGTAAGCAATTAGGTTTATAGCTGAGGAAACTTTACTGGTCAACTGCACAAAGATCACAATTATCGATGACTAGTAAATTAGTGTTACTCTCGGCAACCCCATATGGAGTAATGAAATCCAAATTTGTTGAACGGTCTCCAACTCCAACATTGAAGTTGTACAAAGGTTCGAAATAAAGTGTTTAAGAATTATAACAAATGCCCCATGGTTTGTTACAAATGAGGAGCTGCACCAATATTTTAAAGTGAAGACCATCAAACAGGAAATCCTTCGATACATTAAAACATACAAAGAAAGAATTACCCATCATCCAAACAATCTGGGGGGATCTAATGGAAAATATCCAAATAGTTCGCAGACCTAAAAAGAAAAATACCTTACGATCTAGTTAAATCGTAACAAAGTAAAGTAGGATGTAGTTCTGGCCGCATACCGAGAATGCCATGACACAGATTATCAACCACATCTACCATTGTATGTCCTAGTCAGGTAGACTGTAGTACAGAAGGAGAAAAAATATATCACTGTACTGAAGTATTCATTCAGGCGGGACTACGCCTTCAACAACAGAGAGAGAGAGAGAGAGAGAGAGAGAGAGAAACGTTATCGTAGTCTCTTGTCCATTCACTGCTGCAATTGTAATTCCTTTATGTAGGAATTACAATTATGAAATTAAGACAGTAGCAATAAAATTAAATTTTAGGTTTCACACAAACAATACTTTGGATAACAAAATATTGATCAATAATCTGATTATATCGACACCGACGAATAAATGTTTCAATATAAAAAATAAGCTTTTTGACTGTGCCCTAAATCACAAAAATAAATTCATTGTTAATGTTATATACGTTACTAATCGACTCGATATCGTCGGCCAAGACAGTATTGCGCGACGCCGATGACGCGATCGCGATAACAAGCAGACACGAACCCGCATTATAAACCCAATCGGTAGGGACGGATTGCAGTTTTTAGTCGGTAGTAGCTATCGCTTCACGACCTGAGTCTGACACATGCTTCGGCCCCGTTGGGTCGGTTGGATGGTGCGTAAATGTATTTTCCATGCTAGAACCAATACTATGGGCACCGCTTCGAACCGGTCGAGGCGTAGAAACCTAACATATTAACACAGTTATAACAGCTGACCGACAGAATTATTCACTGAAACACAGCTTACGAATCGGATCCAGGTTCCATCTAACCCCCCCCCCCCCTGGGCCGTGATAATCCACGTTTCCGTATCACCAAAGGCAAACCTGGTGAAAGGTCGACCAACATTTCGTTTTCCTAAACGCGGCCTCCACTCAAGTAATTCTGCCCATCTGCCATCTGATCTTCTGAGTGTGTGACCAGCCCATTGCCATTGAGCCTATTCTGCGTTGTGTTGGGTTTATGCACTCACCTTTATTTTTATATTAAATTTGCAAAATTTCTTTCGAGTCCCAAAACAGCGTGTCCCATGACATCTCCAGCAGATGGAGTGACTTTAAATTTCTTTGAAGGTTTTGTCTTTGTGCCATTGCATGGATTCTTGTTTACTTTTAGGGTGCTGAACCCATGTTTCATCTTCGGCACAACAATTCTAGCGGACTTACTCGAAGGATTATCATCGCAGAGCCTCAAAAAGTCTCGACAACATTCGATTAGCACTTGTTTCTACGGAGCTGTCAGCACTCGCGGGACCCACCTTGCATTGACCTTTGAAAGGTTAATGCAGTGTATATGATACCAGTAGAAGGGCTTGTCATCTCCGCAACATTTTCTGACATTTTCATCCGTAGACGCTGAAAGCGGGCCGTGCGTGCGAGGGTGGTTGTCTTCGGTACACTGTCACTTGTAGTCACTTGACCCCTTTTGTACCATAGATACCATACCATAGATAATAAAAGTAAAATCCTTGATTAACAGCTAACAACTCTTGATGAATGTTTTTTTTTTTACCTTTCCTCGTTTAGTAAGGATTTTTTTCACAGCTCGGTGCCCTTCTGTCTTCAACAAAGCCGCGCCAATCATTTCACTCTTCGTTAACGAAGTATAATCAGAAAAGGAATGGTTTTTTTTCATCTTTATTTAAAGGCGTCATAAGATTAAGTCAGCCTTATCTATATAACGAATGGACAACAAAACTTAAGAATCTGAGCGAATGGTTAGAAATGTCTAAAATTTTGTATTTATACACTCAGATCATATAGACACCGATAAAGCATCGAGCACCCCTCGTAGGACCCTCCGAAAAAAAAAGAAATTATTAAAAATAGTTCTAGAGTCCACCATCGGTTTTCAAAAGACATCACTACTTTTCTATGGGCTAAAGCAATATGGAGTCTATGTCTAATATAATTATCGGCATGATTGTCAGCCATTGAATGTTCAACAGGTAACTAAAGGCGTGTACAGAATAAATCATATAACTTTCTATGATTTGATGGTGATATGATTGATACCGCAGCCAATAATCACCCCCTTAATTAGCAAGGAAGCAAGGAAGCGTGACACTAAACTATTGAAATTGCCACTGTACGGCGATGTCGTGTGAGCAAGAGACACCCCGGCCATATTGGCGCGATTCTGCTGCAGTGCAGCAGGCAGAGCCAGCTACGTCTTCATGTCTTAAGTTTACGCGACTGTTACTAATTACAATAAAACTACTTTTATGGATTTTATCGCGGTTTGTTTAATTACTTTCCGACGTTTACTAGTCCGACGTTTCAGAAGCCTTACATCAACTATGGTCCCAGCGTAACCAGTAGCGTAGTTTTATTGTAACATCTACGTCTTACTTAACAATTGAGAGGGTATGTGGGGAAAATGTAAAAACTAATGGTAATGCTCATTCACAGTATCATTAAAATATGAAATTAATATTACCTAGTGTAGACAGAACTCTAATGAACCTAGGAACCTATTTTTGATTAGAAGTTTTGTCTACCTAGAGCCTAGAGGTTAGCGTGTTCAACTTCAGTTGTGAGGTCTACCAATTTTCGTTTGATGTATTTTTATAGAATTCTATAATCCCATTTCTTTTTTTCAACTGTACTTCACAGGTCGGG
>JAFELO010000430.1:99846-127069 GCA_017140195.1 Eumaeus atala | reverse complement strand
GGGGGGGGGGGGGGGGGGGGGGGGGGGGCTTTATTCCTTGGTAGCTTCAACTTTGTGAAAGTTTATAATTGACTTTGTTGTTTTTGTTTCAGGTTAGGTGGTCAAGATCCCTTGGATTATATCAGTATGTACTGGAACCCTGGAAGACCTGAGGAGAATATACCACCACATTGGCACTACGTCAGGTAAGGCTATAAAGGATTGGAACATATTGTGGGATAAGTAAATAATGATACACTCATAAATACATGGTAGTTCTGGTCCGGGATGGATGCGAGTGGTCCTGCCACTGATAGGTCGTCTTGGCGTTCATTGAGAGAGGCCGATGTGCAGCAGTTGACCGGTAGAGGCTGATAATGATGATGATGGTGAAATACATGTTTTAGTTGGTACCAGATGCACATCGCAAATTGTTACAAAATTGACATATTTTAGGACACTGTAGGTTTCTATGCAACCAACAAAACTGCAAACATACGAAAAATACTGCTTAGTACACTTACCTAATTTAGTACCACTATTTTCAGAAAATATGATCGCTATATGATACCTTTAGAAACTTACACGGCCAAGATCCATCATCCCGCGATAGCTTACGGTGATAAGCAGTCATAACCATGTAGTAAAAAAATCCAATATAACGAAGTAAAACTTGAGGCACCTATTTATTTTACATACTTGGAAACAGAATCGAATACTGAATTATATAGCATGATTGTGTGTCTGCAAAACTCTCTGCATAATAATACTTTCTGGCCAGTCCACACGTTGAGGCAATAAAGCAATTGTTGTGGTCATTCATCTAAAACAAAGTTACATGTAAAAATAAGTCCAGTACTATCGGAGTTTAGCCGGGATGAACACATTGACACGAGATTTTCTTATACTAAGATAAAAAATAATATAGTGCATTATTACATTCATTTATTAAAATGTAATCTGATAGAGACAGCAGAACATTCATTTCAAACAGGCTGACATACAACTAACATAGATGGCGCTATTACAAACTGTTATGATGTTCATGGGCATCGGTAGTCGTAAAAAGTCTTTGATTTCTTGTTTGCCAAACACTAAAGAAAATTTTATGATATTATAAATTTTTAAAAAGTGGACGATCTTATTCTGAACTGGCATTTAAAAAATCCGTAATTGAAATTATTTTTATGCAAAACCTTGAAGCGTTGAAAATGATGAAGGCGTGCTTACAAAGCAGGTTCTATTTTAAAGAAGTGCATAATTTAAACATGTTTTTGTCGACTTTTCACGTTTTTAAGTTGTATTCGCATGTAACTAGTGTCACAGTGTGTAATTTAATGTGAAATGTGCACATCTCTTGTTCGAACGGTTTTGAGGCGACGTCAGTGTATCCGGGAGTCTTTGTAATCAATGGATATCATGTACTGATTAGGACAATTTTAGTGTATTGAATAGATTTTTTGTATGAATGTAAGTAAGTTAAGATTGATTATCGTGCATTAAAAAAAAATATGCCACTTCTTTTAAATTCTTTGCATCCTCTAAGTGATTTTTATCATCAGTAATTAATTAAGTAACTTAAATCGTATTGACCTTTTCCTAGCTTTGGCCGCTGCGATAGACACATATCCATAGACAGAAATGTTACTTTTAATCACATAGGTAATTCATAACAATTATTTTTATTTATTTTTTACAGTTTTGGCCTGTCAGATTTACATGGGGATGGTCGAGTCCACCCTGAACCGGGCAAATCCGAGTGCTCAGGGTATGGGCATGAGCTGACGTTCCGCTTGGCGGCCGAAGCCAGGGAGCCACCCTTGTGGCCGGCCGCCTTGCTGCAGGCTCTCGCAAGATATGTGTTTACAACTGGTAGGTGTGGTTAGGACGCGGCATGTTACTGGTATGCTGTCGAGACTAGAGCCTCCTCTCTTCAATTTATGATAAATATTCTAAAAAAATCTTCCTATAACAATAGTGCCGTCCTAGCAGAATTTAGGCAGTGCACTCTGTATTTCTTCGTTCTCCTATTCCGATGGGACGGTCATCCAACACGACCGCAGCGAAATTAGGCGCAGGATCGGGGGCATATTACCATCAACTTCCAGATTCCGGACTGTTATTAGAAATTGAAAAATCCTAATAACACATATTTTTATATCATATATATTTTTTGGAACTCGAACCTGGGACCTCGTGCCTGGCCACTGAAACCACGAGGCCTTCTATAAACCTCCCCTGTAGAGGATAAAAATATATTAGTTTTAGTTTACCCTCAAACACCACTGATATCCGCATGGCGGTGCGTGTGGGATATCCACGGGGCTGTTAGTAGACGCCAAATGGCTTCGATTACTCGTTTGTAAAATACAATATTTTTAATTTTTTCTAGGTAATAAATTCTGTGCTGGTGATCACATATCCTGGCATGCACCACTAGACGGCTCCAAGTCCAGGATCCGCCATCTCCTGGTGGCAGAAGATCCTCAGCTGAGCACAGTGGAGACAGCCCACGGCACGGTATCTTTCATACAGGTATTACTAGTGGTTTAACAGATTTTACATGATAATGGGCGTTGTACAATTTTTTTAACACCTATTTACTATTCTAGATTTCGTAAATATAGGCCAATCTAAGAAACTAATTATCAATATATATTTATTATAAGCCACAGCAAACCCTATTATCTATTAAAAATCAAATTTCTTTTATCGGTTACTAAGAAGCCACGCCACCATGGGTAAATCCTAATCGTTGCGGTGGGGCTCGGTGGCCTTGGGGAAATCCCAGAAGCGTGTCCCTTCGTGTATCGCACTGGCATGGTACATGCACTTCACCACCGCGTCACTAAAAAATGCGAATCATCATCGACTGAACGAGTCGCTGGCCGAGGAGTGAACCTGACCATCCTCAGAGATCGTGATGCCCACTTCGAGTCTATTGATCTATCTGAAGTAAACGGAGTGTCCATAAATAATCTACTCTTTTTCAGATGGTAGGGTGCACTAATAGAGAGCTGAAGGCAGCTCAGAGGGGCTCCGGCCTGGAGGTGCTGAAGACAATTGGCGAAGACCCAGAGTAGGTATATTGCTGTAAGGAATAAATTTTCTTAGACGTTGAGCTTAGATGTAGATATTTTATAAAATTATTAAGGACTCTTAATAATTTTATAAATTGTTTGTTTACTTTCAAGATTTAATTTCTAACAACCCCCTTACTTAATGGATCATGAATGGAACCTCAGTACCCAATTTCTAGTTTCTAAGTGCAGTAGATTCAGTCTAGCTGTCACCATGAATGGAACCTCAGTACCAAATTTCTAGTTTCTAGGTGCAGTAGGTTCAGTCTAGCAGTCATACAGTAACTCGATCGTTTGTTTATCAATGTTATAGTAAATCGTGAATTCACAGTTTGGTTGTCTGGCCCCAGATGCGGCGGCTCGTGGCTGGTGACCCGCGTGAGCCGAGGCTCGGCGCGCCGCGTGCGCAGCCCCGGCAAGGCGCAGCCCGCGGAGCTGGCGGGCGTGTCCGCCGGCGTCAGCTGGAAGCGTTATGTGCCCGTGAGTACTGCATCCATTGATCGTTTTACAATACGAGAGTATCCCAGCTCCCAGTGGCCACTGCGAATAACAAGACTAATTCAGGAGTACGAAAGAAGAGTGCGCTAGTAAGTGTAACCAGTGGCCGCAGTCGCGGAACATTGCACAAGTCTTGATGTAAAAAGCGAGTGTATATGATGACAATTTGGTACAAAACGATAACCATAGGCGCAAGGAGGCATTCCTGTGCCAAGAGATAGATACGTGCAGATATTGTCTGTGTTCCTATATGTAAAATAAAAATAAGGCGCCGTACCAACCTGCGTAGGCGCATGTGCACGCGACGCTAAATCCGCCCCGAGGGCGTTTTTAGTGCGGCCTATTTGTATATTGTTAACTGGTGACTCGCCCGTGACTGCCCGAATGACTAATTTTGATGAAAAAATATGGCCTATAACTTTCCCTGTAGACCCCGCAATCTTTCAGTAAATTTCGGTACTAGTACTGAACAAAATGACATGTAAAGTGACAGATCTTGTTTAATCCGAAGCTACCAAGTTGCCCATTGGAGGGGAGAGGAAATGTGAACAGCACATAGCAATTATACAGATTTTTAAGGGCATAGGCGATTGCTCTTTGGTCCCCTACAATATGTAACACTGACAGGTTCTGAACAATATCTGTTGGGACGTTTCAGAGCGGGGAAGAGGAGCGGCTGTCGCCTCGCCTGGAGAGGCAGATCAAGGAGACGCTGCAGAGGGGGCTCAGCAGCATGGGCGACCGCGGCGCGGAGGGTGCGCGTCTCGAGTATACTCACATCTGGGCAAAAGGCGATTTGAACTTCACTAAAAATAATCATTGCTAGACTTCACTGCACGGTATCTATGTCATAAATAAAAGACACGACTCGATGAATCGACGTCGTTAATAAAGCTGTGGCTAGATGGCGTTGCACAATTTTGTGATATTCGGCTTAATTAAATTATATACGTGTACTTTTTAATAATACTATTAATTATGTTAGAAAGTTGAAAATTAATAGTGTAAAAACAGGCAGTAATAAGGAAACCGATAGAAGTGAAAACTTGAATCTGTCTACCAATGCTATTGCAGCACATTGCCTCATAAGTCCTACTTCCTCCGTGTGCCTCAGGTCACAACATGTCCACGGACAGCTTCGAGATGTCCAGCATCGAGCGCGCGCTGCCCCAGCTGTCACCAGCGGATATGTCCACCGTGAGTATACGCGCACTACAGTTTAAGCGGTGTACGGATGTTTGTAAACACCGCGACTGCTGTTTAAGTTGGATATCTCTACAGTGCGAATCTTTATCAGATTATAAACATATTGAACTGTGTTAAACTAGACCGAGTTTTATGGACGAAATAAAATTATAAAAATTGAAAAAAAAAAAAATATGTTCGGTTCTACAAGTGTTTAAAGATTACTTTTCAAAACAATAGGCCGTGCTGATTTACGAAAAAGAAATACCCGAAAGTGGCATTTTCACTTAAAAAAATAACAATTCCGCGGAAACAATTGACTCTTATGTGTTCACTTACAGTGATCGTAATTTTTCCCAATGTAATCTCTAAACTTTATTTTTTATTACTATTTTATTTGAAACTACATAATAACAGCTTTCTATTGTTACAATAATCATCCTTCTCACTCACACAACGTTTAAAACTTATGCATTAAAGACGCTACGGGTGACGCATCAATTCAAACTCAGGTAGAGGCCCTTCTTTGAGTCCTTTCAATGTAGAGGAAACGAATAATAAAAATGATGTGAGGTGTCATGTCGGGGGAACGCGGTGTCCATCCCGTGGGTCCTTGGCGTCCAATCCAGCGGTTAGCATAATTTGCATTTAAAAAATCTCTGACGGCTCTGGTGTAATGGGCAGGACATCCATCCAATTGCAAGGACATCACTCGGCGCGTGGCCAGCGGTAGTTCTTCCAAAAATAGAGGCAACTCGTCCCTTAAAAATTCTGAAAACCTGTTGCCAGTTAAACCTCTTGGCAGTATAATCGGGCCAAGCAAAACATCCATCAATTAGAATGGGACTTTGACAGAAAACCTTACTCGATAAGTGGATGGCTTTTTTAGTTTCGGATTTTATCCTTTTGCCCCATAGATGTAAATTGCGGGAATCAGTGATGCCTTGTCGTATAAGTTGCGCCTCGTGCATCCACAGTATTGTCTTGTAGAATTCTGGATTCTCCCGATTTTATCTAAGAATCCAAACCGACATGATGCACCTTGAGGGCCCACCTGCTTCTGCGTGCAAGTATTGCACCCGTCGGTAGTGGTACGGATGCGATCCTTCCCTTTTCGAAACGCGCGAAACTGGTGCTTGGGCTACGCCATGCCGCAAAGGGGGGTTAGGGGACTATTACAGGGTTAGTCAGTCTTTTAAATACATTTACTTAATAATGGTCTCTCCATATTCACAATCAAGAACTTTAAAAAAATGGAATAGAGCTCTGAAATGGAACACACACCAACAAGATCCCGTCCCATTCTCTTGGTACATGAGCCAACTAAAATCAGGCAACATATAAATTCACTTACAATTAAATAGAATTTAACATCGAACTTTCACACGTGGTATATACTATTCAAACTAAAACATTATTGATACGGTCTATCAAATTAATAGCCATACAGATCATGTAAATAACCATATCAAAATGCACACACAAGAGAATTAAGACATTTTAACATTAATAGACATTTTTCGAAACATAAGATATGAAACATGGCGTCGGCGAGAAATCATGAACTCACCACTTTATATTATAACAAGTAAAGTTTCGTGGTATCCTGTCAAGAAAATATAGGATCCCGGGCGGAAAAGAAAAAACTATATATATATATATATATATATATATATAGGGACCGCCATGATTCTGTCCTCCACGCCTAGAAAAGAAGAAAAGTGTCATTACTTCGTCACCTTTTGTCTGACAGTCAAAGATGACAGATATCGTTTTTTCTAAATATTTAAGTAGCAATTATATTATATGTAAGTAGCTACATCGGGCGTCGGTTTGAACACGCAGCCGAGTAAGCTGCATGTGCGCAGCTTTAGCACTGCCTCGTAACGTGCCATAATGAAAATGTTAATCAGCAATAACACGCGGCATTATAAGAAAAAAAACTAGATAGCAGAATTAACAAAGAAAACAGATCGAAAACAAAAACAAATTAAACAAAATAAAGACCGACCGGCTGGCTAAGTTGGTAACGTGGCGGTTAGCCCGTGTGTTACGCCGGAGGTCGCGGGTTCGAATCCCGCTTAGATCATGAATACATTATATGTATGTCTATAATAGAAATCTTAAATATATAGAAACATTCTTAAATTTATAACAATACAAAATATATTTCCGTTGTCTAGTACCTGTAACACAAGTCCTTACGGTACTTAGCCCAGGGCTAGGCTGACGTGGTGTGATAAGTCCACAGATGTTATTACTATTATTATAGAAAAGTAATAGTGGCGAATGGTACGGAATGATGCCCGGGGTCCTATCCTATTGACCACAGAAGCAGTTGAAAAAACACATTCTACCGTCGCATCGCAAAATCTCGAAAAAAGCTTTGCCTGAGTTTTCGTTGTTGTGCAACTAGTCGGGTCCTAAGTTCAGCCACTCGTTGTAAACGTTATGTGGTAGTTAGAAGGAGGATTATTTTAACATTAGAAAGCTGTTATTATGTAGTTAGTTATTAAAAAATAAAGTTTAGATATTATTTTGAGAAAAATGACGATCACTGAAAATAAACAAATAAAGAGTTATTTTTTTCAGCGAAATTGTTACTCTTTGTAAGTGAAGACGCCAGTTTCGGGTGTTTCTTTTTCGTAAATCGGCACGGCCTATTGTTGCTACTGATTCTGGTTCTTCTTTTTATTTTATTTATCTCCGCCCACAGTTTCAAAAGTAATCTTTAAACATTTGTAGAACCTAACATAATTTTTTTTTTTACAATTTTTTAAACTTTCAATATGCAAACGTTATGAAGATTCACACTGTATAGTACTAGCCCCCTGCGGACGTGCTCCTGCCATAATCCGAGTCAGTTGCCATAGCAACGTGTAACGTTAAACCCTTGCGGTGAAAAAGAAAATAGGTTGACATTTTTAAATCGTGGATCCTCACATCTCTTAAACGGTAATGTATTTTTTCCCAAAATTCCTTTTGTGTCTAAGTGCTGACAACTTGCCCCACCCCATTCGACATTACAATGTGTGTCCGGTGTGTGTGTACACCCTGTATAATCGTAATAAAACCAGAAATAAAATTAGTATGTGTTGAGTCGGCCTGAAGTTATGGCCTTACATACACAGGCTGTTTTGTTTCTTTATATGTTCGAGGGGGCGTGCAGTCGCAGGCCTGCAATAGCTTACACGAACCGTCACATATAAGTTCCATATGTACATGCTACTCCCTCATGCTGTCCCTGCCAGAGGTACTTCATGACCGGCTGGCGCTGTGCTAATGTAGCTAGGATAATTGTGCATGTTACGCCAGATGTCGCGGGTTCGAATCCCGTCCAGGTCACGGATGTTTATACTTGTATTATATGTATTTGTTTAATAAAATCTTAAGTGTACACAATTTTTTAAATTTGTAAAATATTGAATGTAAGTCCACTGTCGAGTAGAGTAAACACGAGTCCTTACGGTACTTCGCACAGGACCAGGCTGACGCGTGATATTCTTATAGAGTAAACGTACGTACCGCAGGTGCCCTTTCTTTAAAATACAAATAGAATGACGTCACCGCTCTGGTACAGCACGTATTGAAGATGCCAGGATCCTCTTCCACTGAATTACTGCCTCCTGTCCGCAGAGCTCGTTGGGGGACGCGGTGGAGGCCCACGACGGCGTGCACCTGCTGCTCAACGCCGAGGGCGCCAGTCTGCTGCCGCTAGCGATAGAGTGAGTAATTGCTTATGTTCCTTGTGGCCTGCAGGAGACAAACGGTTTTGTAAGAGGCAGTGCCACGCTGCATTGCAGCGGAATTCGGCCGACACGTACGGGGAGACATGTCGCTCACATGGTAACGCCGTAAAGCGACGTTTTCGGTGTCACGTTTCGTGCGGTTCGTGAGTAGCCGGTGGCCCATTGGGAGGTGGGGGCAGGAAGAAGAGGAACGCATCGGCATAGTCCATAAAAACAAGTGGCCCAGGTGATGGAGGATAGGTAACTCTATCCTGATTACCAAACATCCGTATAGCCAGCAGCCTGCCAGTGGAAAATCATAAACTACACGAGGGGCAAACATAGCTGGCACTTGGCGCTACTGTTATGCGAGTGTGAGGTACCACCCCGATCGTGCCGGGCCGCCTCAGCTGTTCGCAACAATTGTAACAGTACGGAATGTGGTGTTGCAGTGGTCGCGTGCTACAGTCCCGGCACTTCACGTGGCGGCAGGGCGGGCGGGCGGTGACCGTGCTGCCGCCTTCCGTGGGCGGCGCCTTCGTCAGCCCCGACAGGCCCTACGCCTCCCGCGGCGAGTGGCTCCAGGTAACTCACTTGTGTTGTGTCACAAACATGTTTAATATTTGTCAAGAATAAAATTTGATTTACAACAGGTGGACTGTGCATCATCTGCCCATAGCCCTCCTCAGTGTGACGTCATAGAGTCTGTCTCAATAACAGGCACATGACATCAAATCAATGGATAGCGCACATCGATTTGTCTCGATCTGAAAATATAAAAATTCTAATTCCAATTCCATGTCATTTTGAAACAGATATGACGTTACAATATAATTGAAAACTTATCTCAGCCTTACTTGTATCAGTTAGTAACTGTCGAGCTTCAGGAGGAGGTAGTGCCATGGTGCATAGGAGGGGGTAGTGCAATGCATGGTGCTCGGCACTACATCCTCCTATGCAACGGAATTGGGCCGACACGACCGGGGAAGTACCTTTCGCTCATTTGATACCGGCGTGAAGTGACAGCGTCGCGTTTCGTGCGGCTTGTGAGTAGCCGGAGGCCCGTTGGAGGGGGGATGATAGGATGGCATCGCCTCGATCGCTCGATTGCCGCCTTACGCTATAAAAAAATCATCATACAGTGATAGTAGTGTAGATATAGCAGAATACCGTTGCAGGTAATGATACCAAAGGATCTGGCGTTGGACATGTCCAAGCAAGTACAGCAGCTGTCGCAGCTGGGCGGCGCGGACTCGGAGAGCGAGGAGGAGAGCCCCGCGCCGCCCGCGCTGCCGCTCACGCTGCACTGGCCGCGACACAAGCTGCAGCTGTCCGTGCTGCGCGAGCTGCTGTGACAGCGCACACAGCTGTAGACACAGAAGCATATGCTGCCGTCACTGAGCCGCGCGAGCCGTTGTATTGTGGTGATACGAATGGTGCTCCGCAACCAGGGACTCTGGTCCGGGATAGACGCGAGTAGCAGGAGATCGGTCGTCTCGGTGTTCATTGAAAGAGGCCTACGTCCAGCAGTGGACCGATTAGGGTTGATAATGATGATGCTGATGACCCCTGATAAACCCGTTTCGACAGTTTAGAGGTATCTGTGTTTAATTAGTTATTGCAGTTTCTTTGCCTTAAGGGATTAGCAACAGCCGGAGAGGCAAATTTTAATTGCCAACTTTAATCTTCTTGGCTGTAACAGCTGTTAACACTTACTAAATATTAATAACATTACTGAAAACAGATTCAAAGTGTTACTTTTTACCTATTTCTTAATATAACAACAGAAATTAAAGACAGTGTTAAAAACACTTAGTCACAACTAATCAGCAGGTTAATGGAGGGGTTCCAGAATCTGTACCACGATAGAACTTTAGGCCGTGAAATATATAGAGCATGCCCTGTATCATCTTTGACATAAGTAACGAGGCAAGACAGATTTCATGTTTACAGTCACTAACATGTCTGAGGCCACGCTTAGTATATCCGCAGTTCACAATATCAACTTAGCAGAAACTAACTAACAATTATAGTGCTTCAAAGTAGTGTCTGAACTCGGTTGCATAGAAAAAAAAAACCTTTTATTTCACCGCACTATATCCGACGAAGTGTCATTTATATTTCAATTTCAATTTCTGTGGCAACTCCACAGAAATTAAATTTTTTTTTTGATGCTATATATGCTTGATGCTATACTAACATATAACAAAAAAACATTTGACGATATGTTCGTAAAATTAAAATATATATCTGTATTTATTACTGCACTACCTCCTGTTAACATTTTCAGTATTTTCCTCTAAATGTGGTTGTCTGGAAGAAATTACTGTTTAATTTGGCCGCCATTGTGTGCATTTATTGTATTTTATTGCTGCTGTTTATTGTTTGTAATGTGCACAATAAAGGATTTTTCCTTCATATAATCATTTATACTTTTACTTTCATATTTGTTTAATGTTAAAGGATGGTATTTAACAGTATTTGTATCAAAGGCTCGAAAGCCATCTATCCGAAACGTATGGGAATGAATAAAATAACCTCACGTTGCGAGTAGATGTCACTGAAATCGATAATTACTGGTTTAATTAATAGGACTAAGCATCTTTCGGGTGTTCACAAAGTGTCAAACGTCAAAATATTGTCCAAGTGTAAGTTTAGTAAAAACTTTTCGCTAAACAATTATAAATTTGAAGCATTTTGCTAAGCTGATGACATGACTAAACATGCTCCATAGATTTGAGACTAAGGCTCCCTCGGCTTGTGGGCCTCTGAGCGAGTGCTGAGGTGATAAGACATGAACTAGACGCAACAATAAATGTGCATTTTGTTAAAATATTACATAGATACTGACAGCTACTGATGAGATGAGAGCAAAAAAAATTTTAGGTTCCAGTGTAATTATTAATGAATAGTCAAACCAACTAAAATATTAGTATTCACCTTAAGAAGTTTTAGTAAGAGGTGTATTGCAGCCGAATTGGGAAGACACAATAGGGGAAGAGCAAGACACCGCCGTAAAAATACAGCTATGCAGTCGCGTTTCATGGGGCTTGTAAATAGACGGTGGCCCGTTGGAGAGGAGGAGGAAAGGAGGGCAACGCATTCTCATACCTACAATGTGGATGTCTATTAATCGCAGTCGGATTGTCTAACCCGCCGTTTTTCGTTTCGGCTAGCCATTTTCAGAAACAGGGCCGCTCTGTTTCGTAGCGGGGCAACGATTAGCCGAATCGTCATTATGAGACATGCTTCAATATGGCGGGTGACGCTTAGCTTCATTTCAGACAGTGATAGTGATTGATACAATTATGAAATCATGGTCCTGTTTTGGAAAATACCTAGCCATAATGTAATACGCCGATTTATACAACATAATATATACTATAAAAAAATCTGGGAGTATAAAAAAATTAGTAGCAATATTAATATTTTTTTATACTCCCTGCGTTTCTGATTCGAGATGTCCGATTGCGAGGGACGCAAAGTGAATTATAGAGATAATAATATAAATGGCAGCCAGACGAACAACTATTTTTCTATGCTTAATGCGCTTGATTAGTTAGACAGACAAAGATAAGTAATGCGTTCACATCTTCCTTCTCTACTTACCAAGACGGCCACTCACCGTCATACAACTGCCTATGACATCCGTCTTCTATGTGTGTTATCTCTGCTGCTACTCTGTTGTGGTCTTAAACCATCTGCACATTCTTGTTTCGTCTTGATGAAATGAAACCAGAGCACATTTTTACAAATATAAAAAATAAACTAATCTTGTATTACTCGTGAAGATATATCAAGTGTATGAATTGTTGTATTATTTATGAACAAAGTGACATGTAAAGTATAGACATATATGGACTATATCTTAAGGTATTTTTGCTAATTTCCACTGTACATAGATATATTATACTGACGTAACGCTATTTATTTTAAATAAGTAAATACTTTACACATATTGTTCTCATTTACATTATACCGGCGTAAAGTGACAGCGCCGCTGTCGCGTGTTATGTGGTTTGCAGCACTGCAGCCGAATTGTGGACGAGGTATGGTGTATGACACTACATCCCTCTATGCAACGGAATTAGACCGGCACGACCGGGGAAGTACCTCTCGCTCACTCGATACGGGCTTAAAATGACAGCGCCGCTATCGCGTTTCGTGCGGTTTGTGAGTAGCCGGTGGCCCAATTGTGTGGGGGCGTGATACATGGCAAACGACCTGCGTACCAGTCATGCGAATGTCCATGGGTGTTGGTAGTCAATAAAAGGCTCCGATTTCTCGTTTTCTCCTTAAGCTATCAAAAGAAACAGAATTGGGCAGGCCCGACGGGGATGTACCTCTCGCTCTCACAACATCCAATCGGCATCAGTAATAATTTTTCAGCACAGGTCTGACGTCTGGTTGATACTAGTCGTTTCTTAAGGAGTAATCTCCAGGAAATATACAACTTAGCAGGAAAATGCATTAACGGACTCACACCGAACCTGGGTGGGACTCTGGGATTACCGAATATATACTAAAACCCCGGCCATCAGCCGCCGGTATTGATCTGCCCCGCATCTGTCCGCAACGCCGATACGATATCATTCTCTATTGTTGTCGCATGGAAAAGTATTTACGCGCTTTCACCAGCCCTGGGTGGGGTCCAGTGGTGTGTGGTGATCGCGGCACATCATAGTGCCAAATACCCACTGAAACCACCGCGAGTGCCATCAATACCGCCTTTGATGAGATGCCCCGGAACAACAAACTGACGCCTCCTTCACAGCAGGGTGGCCCCGCACCACAGGAGAACCTCACCAACTTTGGGACACTGCAATGGAGTGTGGTTCCCATCCTCACCCCTTGCCCCGTGCTTAGAAGCGCCTCCCTCTTGTTGCTCTTTTTTCCCCTCTTCCTATAAGAGGGGTGCAAAAAGCATCCCCCTAGGTTACATCGGGTTCACGCCGGCTACTGAGTCCCACAAGGCAAGGCTTGAACCACGGTGGGGTGATACGTCAGCCTAGATCCCTCCGACGTCGAGATCGTGCTACCAGACCCCGGTAAGGATGCCGGGCTAAGTCGAGCGTCTCTCTTTCACCGCGCTCCCATCATCGAGGCGGGCCGTTAGTTACCTCCACGGCCCGTCTCGCGGCGCCTAAGGCACGACCGTCTTACACAAAGACAGAGACGCATAGCAGATGACGCTAGAGAGAGAGGTCCAACCCTCCGATCGCCACTCTCGAGTCGAGACGCCGCACAGCTCTTCTGGTGCGAGGACGGCCCCTCGGCAGCGCCACACTCGTGGCAGCGCGTCTCCATACGCACCGAAACATCCATGCTCGGTGAGCACCTGTGGAGGGTGAAAGGTTTTGCACGCATCCCAAAAAATAAATAAATGTCTAAAGGTATGTGAGATAATGTAGCGGGATGTCTCTATCAGGTTACGTAAACATTTACGGTGGTTCAAGTAGGTTTTATGGTGCAGTCACGAGCAATAATATGTATGTACTGGTCACATTTTCAAAAATATCTTAACATCTAATATTCAACAATATTTATACGATATTTTGTTCAAACTCTGACTGTCCCAAAACTAGGTATACACTGGGTTCATGTTAATATAAACGATACAACATCAATAAAAAGTTCCAATGTCACTTTTATGTATTCATGACATTTTGAAGAACATATATTCAGCACATATCATCCTTATGTAAACGATGACAAAACAGCTGTTTCAATCAACTTGAGCTCGGAAATTAGACGCAACTTCAGGTTCAAAAACATGTATACAGTACAATTTCGAAGATATGTAAACAATTACACAGTAACAATTTCAATCGGCTTATGCTATTGTCTTTTATAGTGTAATGAGGCTATTTGCAGTCTTCTGGTGCCTACAAACGCCCATAGATAAACAGCAGTACCATTATCGGAGACGTGGCCCACTGTTCTTCCTAATCTATTTATATTGTAAACGTTTCCCTCCTTCCCTCCCCACTAATAGGCCCCCGCAAACTCAGAAACATGACAGCGTAGCAGCCGCTTTGTTTCAGAGTCGCGTGTGTGAGCGAGCGTCGTCGTGCCGGCCCGATTCAGCAGCAATTATCTGTTACAGACAGTCACATACTGTTCTTCTTCATATAAGTGTTGAGAACCTTGTTGGCAGATACGTAAGAGGTAATGTGCTGTTGTAATGGTCCCGGCACGACCGGGGAAGTAACTCTCGCTCACTTGTTACCGTCCTAAATTGATTAACTTTATTATTTCATTTATCACAATATCATACAATATTAATGTTTATTTTATACATGTGCTGTCACGTTTCTTATGGTTTGTGAGTGGCCGCTGGCCATTTGAGGGGAGGAGACAAGTAGGCAACGCATTTGCACAAACCTATACTATAGATACAAAAAATAACATTGGCAGTGTTTACATTTTCTTTTGTATCGTTTGTGTTACTATGAAACCGGTATAAAAACTAGAGTTTCGCATAGTCGGGCTAGTAGATAATTTAGAACAAAACAAATTTTTGAATAATAGATTTTAAGAATTTTTTGAAAATATGACCAGAATAATGACATGTATATAAATATATGCATAATTTTTTTACCTCGTATATAATACTCGTATATAAATATATGCATAATTTTTTTACCTAACTATACATTTATAGTTTGGTTGACAGCCCTATTCTCAATAAACAATTCATAATTTTATCACAAAAATTCAACCCTAATTGCTTTGAGCCAGCTGCAATACCTATAGAAACACCTGCTGTTGGTTACCCTTTACACACAAAGCAAACGAGGTCTCGGTCTTTTGGTATAATATTACTATCACTAATTAATAAAAAAAAAAGAGCGACGCCGCGGTCCCTCCGGTATCGGAGTACATTTATCTCGGAGGCAAAGTGTGGTGTCAGGCCTTTCGACACTAATGACTGATCCTAGTCTCGCCGTCTGACAAGCGATTCTGTTCACTTCCACAGCTTAGATACGTAAGTAGGTACATAAGTTAATACCCGAAAATAATTTACGTAAATTCAAGAGACTAGCCACTTCCGTGTCATTAGACATCACTTGGAAGGACTATTGAGCGCGCAAAGTCAGATGCCCAGAAATTAGAGCTCTGGAGACTGCAAATTAAAATAATGGTTGTGTACCAGATAATAACAATATGTTGTTGTGAGGGTTAACCGAGCAATGTACAAGTGGTTGATCATAACATTAAGAGTGTACAAATCTGTAGTCAGAAGACGCGGACTTTACCACTTTTTCCGCAGATTTGAGCTAATGATATAAAAAAGGGAAACGTATCCCCACCACAACCATCACGCCATACTTTGCCATTTATTATTCTCTGCAAGCCATTATGGTTTGTATTCCAACGGAATAAAGTTTTAAGTCGCATACATATTTATCTGTTTACATGCTCGTAGACCCAATTCAAAATGGCGGCATATAATAAATTGCCAATGAATTTTAGACTTAATAATGATGAAGATAAGATCTAATAAAAAATAAGTCGTTTCATGTTTTATTTATGTTTTGAATGTTTTCCTTTAGAAATACAGTCTATAATAGTGCGAATCTGTTCCAAATAGCACTTACACTGTTTTGCTTTTGTGTCCCGCCTATGTTTTCGAATGCCGTGTGGCAACGCCGCATACATATCGATTAGTTCTATAAATGGAAACTCGTATTTACCTGGATGCTCTCGATATTTCTATAGTACATTTTATGATGTCCCGATTGATTGGTGGAAACGAACGCTTGCGATATTTCCGTTATATGGCAAGTGACAGTGTTATATATTTATCGCTTACGAAGTTGTTTACGAGATGGGTAGGTACAGTGTCGTACTATTCATTAGAAAGCGATACTGTAAAGCGAATCTGGGCTGCACGATGTACCAGTTACAAGTACAGTTGTTATGACCACTACACTATACATCTCGCCATGTTACGACCGTCTGGCTCAGTTGGTGACGTGGCGGTTAGGCCGCGTGTTACGGCAGAGGTCGCGGGTTCGAATTCCGCGTAAGTCATGGATGTTTAATAAATGTATTATATGTATTTATATAATTTAAATCTGAAATAAATAAAATTTCTTAGACTTATAACAATATTAAATATATTTCCGTTGTCTGGTCCCTGTAACACAAGTCCTTATGGTACTTAGCACAGGGCTAGGCTAATGTGGTGTGATAAGTCCACAGATATTATTGTTATTATCTGTATTCATTTTATTCCTCCTATTATAGTGAGGTGTAATCTTCTGGTGAGTAAAGTACTCGCGCATCCTCCTCTCCAATGGAGCACACAAATTTTTTGCGACTTAAGTCATCGGAGAAATAATAAAACGAAGGTATTAACAGAGTGTAGTGTACAGAGGGATATCGCTCTGCCGTGAGACAACCGGCACAGACACGGGGGACAGGCGACATGTACGACTGGCAGGGTTTTTTTATACAATAGGGGGGCAAACGAGCAAACGTAGCCTTCCTACGACTACCGACGCCGATGAACATCCACATAACTACTATGCCGATGCATTGCCCTCCTTCCCCATCCCAATGGGCCACCGGCTACTCACAAACCAAACGCGACATTGAAGATGTCATTCTACGGTGGTATTATGCGAGCGAGAGGTACCTCCCCGGTCGTGCCGGCTCAATTCCGATACATAGGAGAATGTAGTGTCATGCACAATGCATGGCACTAACGCCTCCTATGTAGCATGGCACTACCTGTTCCTGAAGGATATTGATACAGAATGCCCAGAACTGGTGACAAGAGCGTGGATTTCGAAAGGTCTTACTAGGTACTGGTTGGCGCCCCACCATGGTTCAAGCCTTGTCGTGGCGGTGGGGCTCAGTAGCGTGGGGTTATCCGAGACACCTTGGGCGAAGCGAATTGAACCGAGGAGACGGCGGCTCTTAGTACCCCTCCTATAAGAAGAGGGGACTAAAGAGCGAGAAGAGGTGCCGCTCTTTGTACCCCTCTTATAAGAAGAGGGGACAAAAGAGCAAAAATTGGTGGCGCTTTTGCGCACGGGTCAAGGGGCGATGATGGGAACCTCACCCCATTGCACTGTCCCAAATTCGGTGGGGTTGTCCTGTGGTGCGGGGCAACCCCATCTGTGGAGGTGGCGTCGGTCTCTTCGGGGGCTGACCTGTGCCCTGATGATTTGTTGTTCCGGGGCACCTCATCAAAGGCGGCACTGGTGGCACTCGCGGTGGTTTTTGTGGGTATTCGGCACTATATAATGTGCCGCGAGCCCCACACACAACTGGACCCCACCCAGGGCCAGTGAAGGTGCGTAAATGCTTTTCCCCGCGTCAACAGAAAAAAAAAGGTACTGGTTGGCGACGCTTATGTATCCGCCCCTACAGTTCATCAGACTAGAATGGCGTGGAAGCTTACGGTAGCATTCTCACAGGCCCTACAAGTGGCCTGGGTAGGCTAGGTCGGAACTCTGGGTTCCCTGCTAGCGGGGTCATCCGCGTTCCGCTGGGTGTCGCGGTAAGACGCTAGTGTACAGATTGTAGAGGGTGGGGGATAGTACAGAACCTTCTGGAACTCCGGTTCTGACTGGTTGGGGGGAAGACAGTGTGCCCTCCACTCTGAAACGGAACCACCTGTTCTCTAGGTAGTTGTTTATAATCAGTACCAGTCTATCAAGCAGTTCTATGCGATATAGCTTGTAGATAAGGCCCTGGTGCCAGACCTTATCGAACGCCTTTGCTACATCGAAGAAGACAGCGCACGTGCCGTGCGGTATTCTTCTGTGAAGTCCCGTAAGTACATATTCCGAGAGGCGGTGTACCTGTTGGGGACAGCTGTGACTATTACGAAACGCAAACCGTTCGTCCATGAACAGGTTTCTCACTCGTATCACTGTTTTTCGGCGTGCTAGGATTATCCTTTCGTATAATTTTCCTAGTGAGCTTATAAGACTTCTAGGTCGGTAGCTAGTGGGCTCCGTCCGGGGTTTCCCGGGTTTGTGTATGCACATCGCTATGGCTTCCCTCCAGATCTTAGGGAAGGTACATTGCTTCAGAAGAGGGTTAAAAGTAATCACTAAGATATGTATGATAGCGGGGAGTTGCTGTTTCAATACCTTGTTTGTAATTCCGTCGGGTCCGAGCGATTTCTTAACGTGAAGGTACTTTATACGTTCCTTTGTTTAGTTTTGTATCCGTCGGGCGTATGACCTCATCATCATCCCTTGACCCTTACTACCCTTTGTATCTCTTCTAAGTGAGACGCGTATGTGGGGAGGAATACATTGAATCTCGGCCGTGTCGGCTAAGCATTCCGCTGACGAACCCTAACAAAAAACAATTAGCGCGATTTAGCGGTGGCATTTGTTCCATCGGTTCGGTTTTCATTGACCTTGCTATGGTCCAGTTGACAACGTGTGATGGTTTTTGTTCGTTAGAGAGAACTGATCTCATCCTTCGGGATGACTTCGAGGTCATAATTTTATCGGTACTCCTAAGTCTATTATGTCCTATTTTTATTAGCGGTATGGCATAAGGGTCTGTAATCCGAGTCAAGCTCGTGTATCGTTTCAGCCGTATGTAGGCTAGTAAAACGTTTTTGATCAGTATGATATCAATTATACTAAAAGGCTGTATACGTCTCTCGTTCGTGTAAGCGTGAAGGCGCGGGTGTCTGTGGGCTCTGACGCTTGGGTGCCCGGAGCTTCGGGGCCCTTCGTGGCTGCGGGCGCTCAGGGAGGAGGGACTTTTTTGCCGGTGGGGGCCCCGAGGCCTTTAGCGGACGATACCACGCATTCGTGGATCAGATCAGGGATGATTTCCTGCTTGGGTGTCAGACGCTTTGGTGCCTGTTGGACATTCTGTACCCTGGGTAGGGGCTTTGGAATACACTGGGGCTTCGGTACTCTTTTCTTAAAGAATTTGGGGGCTTTCGGGCACCCCTTGTAATTAGCCGTATGGCCCGATTGGCCACACAGCACATGTGGGCGGCGCTGCGGAGCTCGTGTCTCTTAGACAGTCTGCGGTGGCGTGGTCTCATTACACACCGGTGGCATTGTCCCGGTGCCCACTTTTTGCTGGCAGGCTTCACGTGGTAAATCGCCTTGCCTTCGGAAGACAAGGTCAAAATTACCAGTAGCATGTTGTACAGCAGGTTTATTTGTGCGCAGTCTTGTTTAATGTGCCGAACGGTGTACGTCCACGACGGGGATGTTGTGCTCTTTGAGCTCCTCGACAACCTCCTCAGTGGTAATCACCTACGGGATACCGTCGATGACGACTCTCATGAGTCGCCCGTCCTCTAGTGCATGTGCGATACATAATCTTGCTCTCTCGTGATGGGGTGGTCGGACGGCGGTGTTGGCCGACGTTCATCATCACCTATTTTGATACGCGATAACGCGACGAACGAATATTTTGCGTCGTCTTTTGTTGTCGTTGTGTATCAAATCGCTTAGTCTTTTTTCTTTTCTTTTTTTTTCGGAGTGACCTAATACTGATTGACGGCGCTTGTCCAGCCTTAACAGTTCGAATGACTACGGAAGACTTTTTGTCTTCAGGTTTAGGGAGACGATAGGGGGAGAGACCCCCTCTTTTCCCGCAGATGGGAAGAGACAAACCGGAATTTTATTGTGGGCGTTACCCTATGGTGATTATTATTGGGACCGAAAAAGGGGGAAACGGTCCCCCTCCCCGCACTAGTGGGACGGCGCGCGCACGGTGCCGTTTAAATTGCGATGTCGTGGATAAGGATGATTGAGCTCGTTTAATGTTTTCCTTATCTGAGGAGGCCGGCCTCCTCACCGCCCCTGTGAGGGGGGTTGATTTGCGCTACAAATCGACAAAAGCCGCGTTCTTGATTTATTTATTATTATTAGAGCTCTCTACAGTCGCGTTATTTTACTTCTATCAATCTAAGCTCTCAACTTACGGATTCGAACCCGGGCTCGTTTCCGTGAGCGGTGTGTGAGCTTGTCATTCTGTCAGTCATATGTGTTTTAACTGTGTCACTATATGTGAGATTTCAACGCTCGACCGGTACGAGCGGTGTTCTTTATATTGGTTCTAGCAGGCGAAAATGCATTTATGCACCATCCAGCCGACCCAAGGGGGCCTTAAGTGTGTGTCGGGCTCAGGTCGTGAAGCGATAGCTACTACGGACTAAAACCTGCTATCCGTAGGTGGGCCCTATTGGCATTTTACTACGGATGCACACCCAGACACGGGGTGTGTTTCTGCTTGTGATCAAGGGCGGGCTTAGCAACTGCTATGGCTATCGCGTCGTCGACGTCGTGCAGTACGTGCTTCGGCCGACGGTAACGGGAATCGGTTATTAACGTCGGGTCGTAATCCGACGGTTGAACGATTAATTTGTTTTTGTGATTAAGAGCACGGTCAAAGAACATTTGAGACAGTTCTTTGAAGTGTCCTTTTATCGATGTTAAGTGAAAGTCGCAATGTAGGTCGATATTACGGATGTACCACGGGCCATGCGTAAGAATCTATTCTGCATTCTCTGCAAACGTTCTATTTGGGTCAGGGATATGTGCGCGAATGCTGCACTGCAGTACGACATGATCGGTAGGATGCATGTAGTGTACAAGGTGAGCTTATGCCTGTTCGCCATTTTGCTCTTCTTGTTAATGAGAGGATATAGTTTGAAAAGGACATGCCGTGCCTTTTTCAGAACGTTGTCTATGTGATTCTTGAAGCACATCGACCTAAATTGCTTAGTCACTCGCCTAACCCTCAATAGATCGCTCGCGCGCCAAGTGACAAAAATGCCATCTTGCGTGTTAAGTACGTGTAAAAATGAATCTACTGGAATGAAAAAAGATAGTGGCGTGACTTATCATCGGTACGGAAACACATTCTTAATTAACTAATATCAACCAAATCCTTTGTTTTCTACAAAATTTCTATATTTGGTTCGAAAATCATAGATTATGAAAAGTGAGCCGTACAGATGGGATGCGTAGGTGCTATTGGTGAATACCGAATAGTATTGGGAAAATTATTTGAACTACCTACGAGACAAAGTATTTTTGAACATTATTCATACTCCTCTACGAGAAGAAGATTGACTTCCGTCTGGACATACTGTGGTGTGTTCAGATCATTTTAAACATGAGGATAAATACGTTACCAGGACAAATCGACAATTTCGTAAAAAGTGTGCAGTACCATATCTGAACCAGTTGATGGAACCAATATCTGAACCAGTTAGTGATTCGGAATCAATCTTTGATAGTCCTCAAAAGATAGTATTAAAAAATAAATTATTTAAAGCAACTACAGCTAAGAAAATACTTGCATTGAAATTTAAGAAGATACTGCGTCAAAACAGATACTTGAAAAAAAAAGTGTGCGTCCTATGAATGAATGGTCAAGTTTTTTGAACGTAAAGTTGTATTTGACGCACATACACAAACAGAATTCAAATGAAATCAATAAATTAAAAACAAAGAAGAGTAGTGGTGGATTCCTTCTAATTTACTAAAATCGCAGTGAATACCTTAAAGTAATCCACCGAGAAAAAGTATTTACGCGTTTAATTCAGCACGTATTTGATCAACCTTCCACGCTCTACCACAGACTCCACCTGATCCGAGCGGTAATAAACAAATACATGACTATTCGTTTATATCACAAAGCTAAAGTTACAAATGTTTGTTTGTGTTTGTGTGAGCGTTACAAATTTACCAAGTTAGTTATGCTTAAAGGTAAATAGAGTTTACATAAAATTATAAGAAAGGATTTATATATTACTGCTGCCTGACACAGCAAACTTTGTTTTGCCAGATTGGGTGAACAAACCTTATCACTTCGAGGTATGAAAAGAAGATAGTAGCCGATTCTCAGAGCTACTGAAAATGCATTAAAAATTTGATAAAAATTTGGTAAGATAAAGCCCTTTTAGAGGACTAACCTTGTGACACGAAAATTTTATATATAAGACAATTTACTTTATTGGATGGCCTGCACGAAGCCCTTACGTAATGGCTACTGTTGTCTTGTTCCTAATGTATGTATGAATGATGTTAACGTGAAAAAGGGCTCATTAGCTAGACATTTTTTGTATTACCTGGGGTTGCACCCATGGTTCTCCACCCTCCCAGATTGATATAATTTCTCCGGTTTTTTTAAAAATTAAATGCAACCGTCGCGAGCGCAACTTATTCATCACGCCGTCCACGATGGTGGTTTCGGAGTGGCAGTCTCGCCTCTCCCCATCTGCCGACGATATTCCCTCTGATTTCAAACTTTTCTGCCTACTCACAGGTACCAAGGAGACCATACTTCTGCTCAAACACACGGATAGTCGACTGCGCTATCACACCCAAAACAGGGCGGAAATCTTCGCAGATCGTTACGAGGATGTATTTATGTAATTTCCCACATCTGCAGCGCATAACGTGGTCTTGGCCACCGCGGAGGTCGAGGACTACTTTGACTACCTACGAGGGCTCTATCTTACCTCAGGAGGAAGCCTTCCCGCCCCCCACGTTTGGTTTCTCCAAATCAAGCTCAGGGCGCTCTATCCAGAGCCAATCCCAGGAAGGCGCCAGGCCAGGCCTGGACAAGATCCCTAATATGGCACTGCGTTTTGAACCCCCAAAATCACAGCAGCCATAACTCACCTGTTCAATGGAATCCCCACGGAGAACGGGCGAGTCATAATACTGTCTAAGGCAGGGAAGCGGCCGTCTTCAGCGGCCGACTACTGGCCCATCATTATAATTCCGGGCCTTTCAAAGGGGATCGAGAGACTTCTTCCCGGACATCTGTCTCCCTATCTAGGCAGATAGGAGTCAGTCGAGGAGGCCCTCGACCCAATCAATCCGGGTTCCGGTCTGAACACGGCACGACCCACCAACTCATCCGAGTGGTACACAATACCACAACAGCAGTCAATGAAAAGGAGGAGTCTCAGCTGTTGCAGCCACCGAAGCTCGCTCGAAGCCGCCCCACGGACGGTCCGAGGAGATGACTTTGGCCACCTGCTCAGTCTTCGCTGTCTCCCTACTCGTATTCATCCTTGACCATTATCTATATTCTTCGCTTCTTACCAGTTATGCCTTGCCACTTAACTTCACATTCAGCATCCACCATCCGCTTTTGTCTCCTTATCTCTAATTTCTTCTCTTCCAAGTAACCGAAGTGGGGTTCCTGCCCAAATGTACGGGAATCGATACAACCCAAAATAGATTAGAGACAGGGCTTCCAGCTGGACAGATCAAACTTTGGGTCATGGCCGTCGGCAGCCTTCCATCGGGCCTTCATCGGATCGACCGGAGATCTCACCTAGTGGGGATGGACCGCCTAGGGCTGCTCCGGAGTGAGAGCGGTCGATTCGGGTTCCCCAGACTCAAAGCCCTCGTACCTACTGACTACAAAATTCCAATCCTTAGGACTGGTCCCAATGACCGCCCCATATCGATGGGACGCGCACCGGCCGCCGCCGTCAGGGGACAAACATTGCGGTACGACCCTCTGTACACCCTTACGGGGGTATGATATCAAATCGCCATCTAATGCTTCATGCGACCACGCACTCGCATTAGTCGACATTCAGAATAATGAAGCAAGTAAAAAACCGAATAAGTACTTTTTTTAGTAAATGTAAAGTTCTTACTAATCTTCATTCACAAAACTTTTTGCATTAAAAATGTTAAGTTTTATAATTTTTTGATGAAAACCTTCAAAATAACAAAATAAGTATAAATTTAAAATTAAATTAATGTTTTTTTTTTCTTAAATATACGCTTCCGTGGTTTTTTTTTCGAGAGTTGGCAACCCTACATTCACCCTTCGAATTATTTGTATAATGCCAAAAGCTGAATTGTGTACTTCAACGTCAATTTGTTTTTTAATTTTGTAAAGCGAAGCGTCCAAGCAATTTATAGCTTACGTAGCAAAAACTGTGTACTAAAAATTACTACGAAATATATACTAGGGCACCTACTCTCCGAAACGATACCAAGTAGTTTACAAAAAAATTATGAAAGATGAGTCAGTGTTTAAAAAAATAATTAAGTGTAATATTGTTTATAAATGACATTTCGGCTACAGGAACCTATTGATGAAAGCCATATCCGCAGTACAAATTATAGTACACAAGTGTTTTCGCAGGCACAAGTGCACTCTGTTCCGGCATTTTCCTGTTACGACGTGAGAGAAGTCAGCCGCAGGTTTCTAGTGCTCTCTCAGGTACGGAGGGCACCCCCGTGCTTTAGAGACCCGTGACGCCGCCAGCTCCCTAAAATATTTGCATCCCGAAAGTGATTAAGTACGCGAGTGAAACTGCTGGGCACATCTAGTTTATTACGAACATGCTTTCCTTTGCTCAGGTAGTAGGAAGAGATAGTGCCATGCCACATAGGAGGAGGTAGTGCCATGCATAGTGCATGACACTACCTCTTCCAATGTAACGGCATGACCGGGGTGGTACCTCTTGATCACATAATGCCGCCGTAAATGCCGCCACGTTTCGTGCTTTTTTTTTTTCAGAGGGACCTATTACTGATGGCGGAGATGTTGCCCTCGCCCCTACAGTTCGTCGGGTCTACGGAAGACTTTTTGTCTTCAACGTTTCGTGCTGTTTGTGAGTAGCCGGTGGCCCCAGGGAGGGCGGGAAAGGAGGGCAACACATCGACATAGTAATTATGTGAATGTTCTTGGGAATCGGTAGTCGTAAAAAGGCTACGATTGCTCGTTTGTCCCCTATTATATAAACAAAACATAGATATTATGTTGTGCCTCTTCCTACAATATGTTCAGAATAAATGCTGCATTGCAGACGAATTGGGCCGGCACGACCGGGGATAAACCTCTCGCTCACGTGATATCGCCGTAAACTTACAGCTGTGTTGCCCGTGAGTAGCCAGTGGCACATTGGAGGGGATCAGGCAAGGAGAGCAACACATCCGCATGATGATAATGCGGATGTCTTTGGGCGTCGGTAGTCGACAAAAAGTCCTTTTGGTCGTTTGCCACTTATGTGTACCTAGTTTAGAGAACAATAATTTTGGAAACCTTTCCAAGTGTGTAAAAATATACGGATCGTATTCTTACTCCAAGGCAATGGCTTCTTCTCTATATATCGTAATAAGTAATTAGATCTCCCTGTCTACCTATTAGACATTCGTTATAATTACACCTAAGTACGTACTTAAATGTGGTAAACATTTAAGTAGGTACTTAGGTATATCCATGTAGTATAGTTCTAAGTTCTAGAATAAGTTATTCTAAAATACTTGGTTCAAAATAGTGTTTCTATTATAATTATTACATCCCATGGGTGGATCGTAAGATTTTGCCTATTTGGACGCCTTGTTTAATGTTATGATTTTGGTAATTGGATTTGGTTTGAGGTATTTTTTAACATAACTATCACTTCAACATAAAATTAAACGATTGACGCGAGGTCAGTAAAACTATGAATGATGGGAAAATATAAATTCGATTTCGATATGGTCTTATTAGCATATTGAACTGTACAGGGCGGCCATATTGTGCGACGTTGCCGCCCCGTGCACAACAACGTTGCGGGTCGAACGGGTTTACAATTTACATTCGAAACCTACCAACAAGTAGTAATATACACGTTCTTGTGTGAGTGTGGTGTGTGTGAGACTGTCGCTGACAGTGTACAATACGGTGCATGTTTGCGTCCATTTGTTCAGTTCAATACACACTATAAATATCTTTAAATGTACTCAATAAAATGTTCCTATGGTTTGTGTCTATTTATTAATGTTCCTAGGTACAAGTTATAACAAATATTTGAACAAGAAAAAATATATAACTAATATCGTAAAACGCTTATTTGTCTACAGTATGCAAAGGGTCCTTTTCAGATTTTTTTGCACGTTTTTTTCGATTTTTGTACGGTGTCTTGAATGTGCCGGTTTCTCTTCGTTCGGTCAATATGTTAGTGACTGTTCTCACCGATATGCCAGTTGCCTCCGCCGTCCTTTGCCGTGCGTTATTGACGTGGTCAGTCAGAAGGGACACTAGAAATGGTCCCGCGCCCCATCGTGGGTCACTCACTATTTGGATTATTATTTTTGCGTCTTCCTTAAAAAAATCATACGTATTTGCAACAGCTTCGCGGGTCTACAAAATAAAAAAGAAAATTAAATTCTTCTTCAATATATTGTTTTACATTAAGACAAGAAATTATATTATAGTTAAGTACCTGGCTATTCAAAGATTTTCTTCTCGGCGAAGAAGACATTTTAGTAGACTGACTGACCCCACCGTGGGTGACAGAGAGCTACGCGCCACGACGCGTTGTGATTGGTCGACGTCTGACGCAGTACTGCACAGAGCACCCAGTCGCATGGCTAAACCTCTCAGTGATATTTGTCAAAAATGTAACCTTGTTTATTACACGTGAAGAAAAATTTACATAAGTTTTTGTGAGATATCATAGAATTTGGTAAATTGATTAGTCGTAAAATGTGCAATTTATATAAGTAAGTTATAAGTAGGTAGTGATCACATACAGATAATATTGATATTTCTTTGAGTAATCCACATTTAGGTATTATAATTATTAATTCTCATTTTAGACCAACTTCGCGTGAAGTGGCTCAATTTTCAAATGTCATATAAACATTTTGACGTTTCCGACGCCGTCCCTAGCAAAGGTCGTGCAAATGACATAATCTACGGACACACCGCACACACTCAACAGTGCACCGTACCACTGTCGCCGCCCCACCGGACCGCGGTGAGGACCTGGGCGGGCGA
>JAFELO010000430.1:89039-99830 GCA_017140195.1 Eumaeus atala | reverse complement strand
GGGGGGGGGGGGGGGGTTTCTTGATCATGTATGGTAACTATAAGTACGACACAAAACATACATCCAGGGGCCAGGCAAACCCAATTGAACCAAGGGGCATCCTCTTTGCGCCCCACTTATAAGTAGAGAGGGCTAAAGAACGGGTGGAGCATCGCTCTTTATATCCCTCCTTATATGAAGAAGGGACAAAAGAGCAACAGGAGGAGGCGTTTTTGCGCATGGGGCCAGGGGCTAACTTTAATGTGTCATCTGAGTGCTCTTATAGTGAAGGTACACATCGTGATAAAACTCAAATTCGTGTATTCGAACTCCAACCAATCTAGGATCGGGATTAGTTTCCCTTCTGAGTTACGGAGGTTTGAAGGCACTGTGTAAAAACTGGCGCCCGCGTCAAGTCCCCTTGATTGGGTAGGCGACCCCGATATTATCTGATATATAAACGAGATAAGGCTGGGAAGAAGAAGATACTAAGTACATCCTTTCGTAGAGATTCATGAAACCTTCCAAATTTCAAACACGCTGTATCCATAATGTATGAGTGAATCGAATGTGGCAGACTCACTTGACGAAATTACAAACGTTCCGTTTTTTTGTAATGTGGCTACGGGACTCTAAAATATGTATGGAATCCACGGTGCGTGAGCCTTACCCGCACTTCGTCTCTAGTTTTATACTTTTAGCAGGCAAACGAGCTGTCGGAGCTTTTTTATGGATGCTAATAGACGTCCGCACAATTGTCATGAAGTAGAGACCCTCTCCTCCATTCCCAACAGGCCACTGGACAACAGACTCGCAAACCAAAGATATGCGACAGCACAGTCGGTGCCATGTGCGTGACGAGAGCGGCGCGTCCCCGGTCGCGCCCGCCCAGTTCCGCTACAATGCGGCGCATCACCTACGTGCGCCCCACACCCTTAGCTACGTGTCTGCGGTCACAGATGAAGCAACGTGTTCAAACGCGCCGAGAGTCGTGCTGTAAACAAAACGATTGTATAACGGAAACTTTGTGTTGACCTCGATGTCGCTATGTCATATGTGATCGCGATTGCATCCAACACTAGCTCGAAATATAACCCGAGAAACTGGTACCAGCTATCATACACGCACAGATCGGTTGCGGGCTAGGCCGAGAGCTGGGTTCTCTCTGCCTACCCGCAAGAGATGTGTGTAATCTGTGCCATAAGTCACGCTGTTTCTTCGTCCACGTTAATTAACTATTGTCTTCCTACTAACACACCGGTTGTGAATACTCTAGGTAGCCTACCTGTCGCCGTATTTAGACATGTGAATTGTATAGAATGTATATATAATATGATTATATATAATTTATATTTATAACATACATATATCATTTTTTTGGTTATTAATTCAAAACTACAAATTTTATTTTATATCTATCATCGTTCATCATTATCATGATCTGCCCTTATCGGTCCAGCTGCTGGACATAGGCCTCACTCATTGAACGCCAAGACCTCCTGCTTCTTCTTCTTCTTCTTCTCTTCCCACCGGGGGCACGGTCGACCAACACTTCGTTTTCCCAAACGCGGCCTATGTATACATTATATTGCCTATATTTATAGCAGTTTCTATTTTATCTGTGAGTATAAAATTCTTGTCTATTGATACCAAACTAGCCCAAAGACGACATGAATGTGCGCCGTATTGTGAAAAGACGATTGGCCCACGGCGCATTGGCTGCGTCTGCGTGTAAATGTTTATCGGCTCGTGCCAACGAGGGGTTAAAATCGGTTGCAGAAGTAACATTAATTAGAATCTGCATAAAACAGCAAAAACAGCTGTTCGCCGAGAAATGTATGTAGTTTGCCGTACTTACTTTAGATAGGCGGAACGGTGCCCAGGAACCCCGCTGTTTAAAAAAAAACCCGCTGTATGTTGCAACGCGGATTTGTTTGACCTTTCATTTAAAACTGTTTTTGTGTTTCTTGCGCTCAGACTCTTACATAGCACAAATAAATATTCATTCGTGTGCATTGCGCAATAATCATTTAAAACAGTCGGACACTCGTGGGTATTATTTAAAATGGGTTGTTGTTACAATGTCTGCGTACCTAAGAGGACCTATAAAATATATGGAGGAGGGGATAATAGGATAATAGGATAATAATATTTTTTATACTTAAGAGTGTTTCGACGACGCAAATAGACATCGGCTCACTTCTCATAAAGATGCGTTACCCTCCTTTCCTCCTACCCTTCAATGGGCCAATTTCAATGTTAATATAAATATAAACTTCCCATTTATAATATTATGCTTAGTGTGTTTGCTTCACACAACTTCACGCTGCAACGCCTATAAGTAGTAGTGTATTATAAATGGGAATTTTCTGTTAACAATAGCACTGAAATTGGCCCACTGGAGGGGAGGAGGAAATGATGACAACGCAGCGGCATAGTAATTATGCGGATGGTCATGGGCGTTGGTGGTCATAAAAAATAATAGATAACTCGTTTACCCCCCTATAGTACAGATCAAAATAGAAAATGAAAGAATAATCTTTGAAGCCAAAACTTTTGAAAGCATGAAGTAACCATGGAACAGTAAAAACTAGTTTATACTAATTCATGGAAATAACATTACAAACTGAAATAACATAAAATTTACATTATAAAAATTTTACGCAAATGATATATATATTGTAAGCGGGTAAAATCTCAGGGCAAAGCTAGTAGTATTTTAAGCCACATCTAGTTTGATCCAGATACCAGTGGGCCACCAACTCGACAGGATCACTGGCTTGTATTTAATTACTTGCAATTCAGATTTGCTTTATTGTTACGAGTCCCCTAAAAATTATTGAAGTATACGGGCGTCGAGAGTCGATAACAATGTCTGGCAGCTGTCACAGAGCTTCAGCAATCAAAGTGTTACAGCAATAAACGAATGAAATAGTGAAATATCGAGTAATGAAAAAGGTCGTACTGCATGAAAAAATCTGTTCAAGTGCCGAGAAGAAATAAGAAACGAAAATAAAGTTATATTCTGATTCTACGGACTTCTCTTCTTCTGTAGACTGTGTAAAGTACCGTATACGCAAGTAAACATCTGTTCAAAAATTTTAATAAAAATAAAAAACAGACGGCATAAAGGGTGCCGTACCGTTACCATTGTACATAATAAAAAATGAATTTTGCCTTTTTTATTGTATACGAGCTCATGTCAAGTTTCTACCTGTTGCAATTGTTAGAGTGGAGAAAAAAAGTTAAATAATGTTTTTGGCAGCCTCTGAAGTATTAATTTTGTATAAAATTATTTATTTATTTTAGGAGTGAATGAATAAATGTTCTGTTAATATTTCAATCATTCCTGTTCCTGTTGCCGCTATAATTATCGAGTAAAAACATTACTTATGTATGGTAGGTCTCTGAAACAATTACTTTGTTCTGTAGTAGTAGTATTCCGTCTTAGTATTTGTTATTAAAGCAGCAACAGATGTGTATCATCTGTAGAAACTTCAACTTATCGGTTACCACGCTTTATAGGATACAGCCTGGTGGCAGACGGACTGTGGAGTCTTAGTAATAGGGTTCAATTCTTACCTTTTCGGTACAAAAATGTGCCACGTTAGTTGGTACTTGGGAGGTATATAGTAGGTGCATTTGATTTCTTTTATGTAGTATGTATATTGTAGATATTTGTTATTTTTAAAGGAGGCCAAATGGATAAGCGGTTCAACAAACTTCAATCTTTATAGGTTATCTTACCAGTTAAATGTGATGTCAGCAAACTATTTCAATCAGAGCTATGAATTTTGACATATGGCCCTTTTATTATTAGTGAGATAACGTTTACTAAGCATAAATCTATATTTAATACACACGTATTTTCATAAAACTAAGTCTGTCCACCATAGTAAGTAGGTTAATTTGTTACTTCACTAAGTAGGTACGTACGAACAACAATTAGCTAGCTATATATACTTTATAGCATAGGGGGCAAACGAGCCTTTTGATGACTACCGCCCAATGTACATTCGCATATTGTTACGCAGAGGCGTTGCCCTGCTAGCACCCCCATCCCGCAATGGGTCACCGACTACTCACAGACCGCACGACGCGACAGCGGCGCTGTCACTTTACGCCGGTATCAAGTGAGCGAGAGGTACTACTCGGGCCGTGCCGACCCACTTCCATTGCATAGGAGGATTTAGTGTCATGCACTATGCATGTAATTTTTCCTGACGTAAAACGAACAATTAAAACGAACTTAGGATATGAATATATGGCACAATATGAACAGGTATCTGGCGCAACGATAAGTTGTTGTCATTGTTAATTAAATATACTCAGAATAATAACATCCTTGTTTGGTATCTAGAGTGAGAGGTACCAACCTGGTTCTAAAGCGACCAGTCTAAGGCAATAAGAATAATCAACCAAACAAGTCTAGTTTATTTTGTTTGCACGAAGAGTCAACGTCGCATTTCTCTCAGCTTTAACGCCCACACGCGCTCAATATAAAACAGCTGTGTAAACAAAAAAGTAAATATTTTGCCCTACGAGTAGAGATGTCAATAACGAATTGTTCTGTTGTTAAAAAAACAATTATCGTAAACTGTTGTCCCGTTGTCCTTTTGTTCAAAGTGGTCATTGTTGATGCACTCTTGTAATTGTGCTATTTTGGAATATCTTAATGAATAATAATTATTACCTATGTAGTTTTATCTATTCAATACATTGTATTTACTCTTGTGTCTATAGGATTCAATTACAAAATATTACTTACCAAACATGAGCAGTTGTAGATTCCACCTCACTATCGAGTCTCGGCATTTTGACTAGGTATTTCATAAATCACTAAACATGCTATATGGGTACTAATTTATTTACTTGTTTAGTAGTACATTATAGGTACCAAAATTAATTGGTCATAAATAACACTAACAATAAGAGCGAAACAATTATTGCTTTCGTAGCATCGTCAAAGGAATAATGATTAGAACAACGTTATTTTGTTTTCTGTTATAGAATATGGCGTCGTATTAAAATCGCCAACATTCAAAGTGCATAAAGTCGAAAATCCTGGCCACGATGTGACAGAAGACAACAAAAAATATAAAAAATAAAAGTAAACTTTATTACACTGAGTAAAGGACTAAAATCAAAAAATGAAGTTATATTATTTCCTGTTCTTAATAATGAACAACGAATAATGAAATATATTTTTTTCGATTTTAATCCTTTACGCAACAGAATAAAGATCACTTTATATAGCTAATAAGTAAAATATTAAATAAAGAAACGTTTCTTTATTTCTTCTTTATATCTGACTTGCGCTATCGTTCTTACACTGTCTCGTTCGCACCCGTGTGACATCAGTGAATCATCGTGCACAGAATAAGTGGGAGCACAATAAATCGTTATTAGTTGCGTAAGTACGAGCTATATAATCTGCTGTTGCAATTATGACCACCAGTATCTTCGAGAGAGGGGCTGGAAATTGCAGGGTTGCCATTTGTATTGTAACATTGATTGGGACATTTATTATGATTATATAGAACAACCTTCCATTATATACAATTTGACTCCAGCTGATTCCAATCACTGTTGTATCACAAAATTTATTCTATAGGTTAACTTGCAGAATATTTTGCGATAAAATTTACTTTCTTATCAACTTTAGTGCTTTGGAAAACTTACAGCAAAATTTTTGCAGCGAAATGTATTTGCGCACTGGCATTGGTCCTAGGTCGGATCCCATGGGGTTTGTACGTGGGACCCAGTGAAACCCCGCGGGTGAGCGGTGCAATGTAATGGACTGAAATTAGGATAAAATTTAGTGCTTCTCAAAGAAAATAATAGCGGAAAAGTATTTGAATTTGTTGACATTGGTATAAAGTAAATAAATATCGATAACTACTACCTAAACTTTCCTTAGTTTAACATAAGATTGGTGAGCTAGTATAGGTACCATCAATGTGAAGTGAATATTTATCCCCCGGTACGAAACTCTAAAAGGTAGAAGCAGTCATGTGGACTTGTCACAGAAATGAAAACATAAAACTAGGCACATAAACCGTATTTGAAATGCAGTTCTAAGAAGGCAGTAACTGTTACGGTCACAAATAGCGTGACGCGACGACGACGCGAGATCCACGATTTGTGTCCACTGTAAAAGTCCTGACCCATTAAATGTTGTATAGACAAATATATACTTCGAAACGCACGAAATACCTAACTTGCCCTATATAATATACTAAATATGTATAACTTGTTTACTTTACATAGCTATTACTACATACTATTATTACGTACGTAACCTAAACAAAATATGTTCACAATGTGTACCTTATTTAAAAAAAAAAGCTCATAACAATACGCAGTAGACACGGTTCACGGACCACAGTCCACAGTAGGTGGTTTCTCTTTACAAAACGAAAAGGGTTGCTCGATTCTCGAAACGGGTTGGCAAGGCGCATGGTAGCAGCGAGGAGCGCGGCGTTGCCAGCTCGCACGCTACAGCTTTTCTCTTTGCTCTCTCGGAGCCATTGGGCAATGTCGACTGTCGTGTCAACCGTTATTGTTGGTACCCAAAGTTTCAACCCACGCCGGGTGAACACTTGACAAGTGGGAAACTAACCCGGACATTAGAAATTAATCGAACTTTAATTTGTAGGCATGACAGAACTATCTGCGTCCCGAGGATTTATCCGCGTGAAATACATTTCAAGAGAACCAGTCATGTTTTCGGGATAACAAGTTTATTAGTCCATTCCTGCCAAAATTCAGTCAAATGTGTTCAGTAGCTTTTGCATGAAATAATAATAAACACATGCACAAACTTTCAGATCTATCTATAGTGATTTTCAGGTTAAATCCTTTCTTTTTTCTTTTGGACCTATACTTATGCTGTGGAAGCGAAGAGAAGCCCAATACAGCTTCATCGGAGTGCTATGAGTGGCGGGCGACGAGACTACTTAATTTTCAAAAGTAGATACAGCGATTCTAGAAAGATTTTGGACAGCGTTCGCACAAGAGATTTATTATTGCACGTTAAAAAATCGTTGAAATGGAACATGTCCTGTATCTACTCCTTGTACACGGTATGGAGCTTTGAATCTGTGTCAATTTTTAGTAATACTTTGACACTGGGAGGCTGTAAAGAGTGGCCCTGAAAGAACGCGGACGAGGAACGGGAAGTGGCTGCCTTCCTCCACGTCATCTCTCAACAGGAAGTGGATGACGAGAGGCGTCAGACTTATAGTCTTTGTCTCAGTACCAGGCTCATTGAATAAAATGTAAATAAATACTAAAGTATACGTTAGCGCTATAACAAGACTTCATGTTGTATTGACGGTATCGAAATTCATAAAAATCTGAACCGCTTGCGAAAGTCGCAGTTGTACGAAATTTTTATGACTATGTTTTTTACTGCGCTATGCTGACGGAAGTGTTCTTCGGTAACTACAAGACATATCAGGCGACAGTCTAGGTGAGATTGTGGTCGATAGAGGGACAGACTCCCCCCCACTCCTTTTCTGCAGATGGGAAGGACGCACCCCGATAGCTATTATTCTTAAGCTAAAGTAACCATTATTATCTTGGCCGAGGTCGTCCATTATTATCTTGGCGAGGGTCCCCTCGCCCTTTAGCGAGGACGGCAGCTTTTATAAGACGTCAGAAGCATTATCAGAACTGTGTGGGTTTATGACTTCGAAAAAGGTGGAGGTTTCATGTGTGACAGTGTGTTACCTCTTTCATGGTATATTGACAGATGAGATCTCCGAGAACTCATGCATGCAGTGGGTTGATCTTGAAATAACAAATTGTTGTTGTTAAATTATATGCGAGCCGTGAGGTACTCGGTCGCTTTGTCTACTCCATTAAAGAACTGGCGTTGAAGTTTGTTATTGTTACATGTGGGATATATTTAATAAATTCAATTATAATATATAAGCATCGGTGGTTCAGTGGTAGAATGCTCGCCTGCCACGCGGGCGGCCCGGGTTCGATTCCCGGCCGATGCAAGTTTTATTTTCCTTATTGTAATTTTTTTTTATTTTATTTCATTTTTTAAAATCAGTATACACTTTCTTTATTAAGCTTAGTTTCGTATATGCTATACAAATTAATTAATATATAATAAATTAAATAAATTAATTCTACGCAGTATTTGGGCATACACATATACAATCTGAAATTACCTTACTATTAATTATTTTTATGTAAAAGCTAACTTTTTACCAGAAGGTACAAAGCTTACACGGTACGGTACAAAATTAAGGAAATTCAATTTAACATTAAGAGTACATTTGTTCAAACTGTCCCTGTGAAGAGAAGATCCATGATCGGCCCTACCAGCCAAGCTTACAACATTCCACTCTTCGACGTATTTGCCCAATTATATGTTACACTTTTCATGTTGTCGCTTAGAAGCTATGATATACTATATACCTAGTATATGATTCCAAATCAGGTTGTGCTTTTTGCGTGTGATAGATGTAGTCAGACACACAAACACTCGCATTTATAACATTAGTAGGATTAGCAGGAAATTATTACAAATTATGGGCGGATAAAAGTTGCAGTTCTGAAGTACCGACATCGATATAACACAAACATCGTTTCCTATCTGTTTTCGAAGTTAGGTATAGCGTATTGCATGGGTACTTATGTTTATTCATGAATCAATAATAATCTCGCAAGATGAGGCCGAGAGAAGTGTCGAGAATGTTCTATTAATACGAGTCTATAGATATCGCATATACCGGCGTTAGGGCTGCCACTTGCTAAGTGGAAACCTAATTAGATTATATACTTAAGCTGTGCCCATAGAGAAGGGAAGTACTTCACTCTCTGTTCTTATTTTTTAATTCCTTTCACTCTGCGCAAAGGGCATGCGGAATTGGATAGAATATATTAATTATAACATTTATCTCTTAAGGGCCGGCAACGCATCTGCGAGTCCATTGGTGTTTCGGACTCGATAGGACGGATATGGGTGTTGGTGATCACTTATTTACAAGTGGCCCAACTGCTCAAATTAATTAATATATAATAAATTAATTAAATTATTTCGTTGGTTTACGCGCTAAAAATAATCAATATATTAAATTATTTCATTAGTTTAGGCGTTGAAGAGAAAGATGCATAAAAATTTCCTCATATTTATAGGAATGTAGTTCATACTTTTTCAAAGTGTCCCATTCGATCGACAAATTTGGCTTTGCTTTGTCTATTGTCGTTAAATTTGTAAAACTTACTAACTATAATGGTTGGCTAAGCACATGGATTCCTAAAGAGGCAAGCGGGGTACCTGTAACAGTATGTTACCTATAAGAACACATTATCATATAATATTATGATCAAATAAAAAACTTCTAAAGAACCGGTCATGTGCGAGTCATCTCAAATGTCGGTAACTGAACAGTACTATTGTAAGAAGAAAATAAATCTTTTTTTTTCTGTCTATACTATAATTAAATAAGCATTAGGCAGCCCTAGTAATATACGATGATGACTCAAGGATAGATACGTCATAATGAGTGCGAATTAACAAATGCTGTGTCACGTCGTTTATGACGTAGTGTCATTAGTGATGTCCTGTCTCGTGTGACACTGCGTCACGCCTGAAGTTATGAATTAAGTTGGCAGCACCGGCGGGCACTTCTTCATCATATAGCGCTGGAGAATGTGTCAGACACCCATACCTTCGCCACTGAACCGCACGAGCGATCATCGTGGCCTACTAGTCCGTGCCAGTCGAGCACCGCCTGTCCGCGGTTGCTGGCAGGACATCGATTATGAAAATAAAAAACTAGTCTCATGCATGACAAATACCCAGGTTCCATGATCTCCAAATGCCGCTCGGTGGTCTCGAGACACACGGGTCCGCAAGTACCAGGGCATAGCCAAAAAAGCCCGTGTTATTACATTGACGTCATTTATAATGCAAAAACAAAAAAATTTAGTGACCATTACAATAAAACTACTTTTACGAATTTTATCGCGGTTTATTTAATTATTTAACCAGCCCGGCGTTTCAGGCACCTTGTTCTAAAGAAAAAAAAAAGGTAAACCTTTAGGGAACCGCAATGGCGGGAAGTTGTCTTGTTGTTGTTTGTCCCAAAGTGACTGAACATAACCCTCTCCTGAAACAAGACGTTTCTGCAGACACCCGAAGACCACTAGACGGGGCTTGGCACAACGTCTTAATGACGTCCTGGGGCCACAATACCCCGTCCTCACCTCACCCAGTGCCGGTTTTATGATGTAAGAAGAAAATTACCACATTGGGCCGGAGACAGAATTGTATTCTCTGTCTATACGTTCTGATTTGTCTTCTGAATGAGATCAGTCAAGTCTCCATGACCGGTTCAAACTCGAACTGAGAGGGTTAATAGACGATTGAATAAATTGATTTTTGATGAAAATCGTATTTTACAAAGCGGCAAAGCGGCATTGTCCGTCGGTCTATCGAAGGGCAGTTCCTCAATAAAATGTCTCCCTTTATCTAGTAACTGTGTATCTGTAAACCCAGCCTCGCGACAAGAGGTTACTCCATTTCAAGATAAAGGGCGCGCAGGAGATGTGGCGTGGTGGAGCGTTACGTTACTCCACACTATTTTACTCCTCATGTTTTCAAAATGAAAATACTACTTACTGAAAATATCTAACCTGACAAGAAACAGGGAAATTATCTCAGTGGGAATTAAATTTAAAACGATTTTATTCATATGGCGGGACTTTCCCGTTATCCCCCTTATGCTATAAAAAATCTCCTATGAGTGCACGCTAGCCGTGTGTTTAGATCGAAATGCGCCGGGGGGG
>JAFELO010000430.1:22250-89023 GCA_017140195.1 Eumaeus atala | reverse complement strand
GGGGTTTAACCCCATAATTCCCAACGGATGTAACAGAACAAAAGTAAATAAAAATTCCCGAAAATAAGTATTGTCAAAATTAAAATTCATGCGCAACACTTAAAAAAACGTCACACGCTCGACGCTCGGAGCGTGTAGTTGCGTTCTGCTGATTCACTTATCACTTGCGTGTTTCCTCATGTCCAGTCGGCAGCCCCGCGCTGCGACAACCTCACATAACCCAAAAACACCGCGTCACTGGCCGGTAATACATATTATACACTTACAGTTATTATTCATTATATACTTTACAGTAATACTCAAATCTATACTAATGTTATAAAGAGGAAAGATTTGATTTTATGTTTGAAATGAATAAGCTCCGAAGCTACTATACCGATTTAAAAACAAAATTCGTTCACCGTTGGTAAGCTACGCTATTCCCGAGAGACATAGGTATAAAAAAATGTCGCGACAGCTTGTCTCTAGCTTTTATAGTTTTGTCACCGTAAGCGTCATTTTATTAAAAAAATATATTAAAATACCACCGCTAGAAAAGGCTCTTTGTTCGTACCTAGGTATTCATCGTTATTAAAATAAATACATCATTATTTAAGACTACTTCAATGTCTTCATATCACCCCTCCAAGGATTAATTCTGATATTCCATTCAAAAGATATCACGAGTTTAAAGAATAGAGAAAACTCCGCTTCGCTAGCTGTGCGTTGAAGAGGTGCGGGAGGGAGTCCACATCACGAAGTTAACTTGCCGCGCAGCTCATCCGCGCGGTCCGCTGCTTACGTAGCGGTCGTGCTCGGAATTTAAAAACTGTCGCTTGATAATGTTTTGTTCGATTGATAATAATTTGTTACTTAATTTACCAAACCCATAGAAAAAGGTGTTTCCAGACTAGGTTCATGCTCATATACCGTGTCATATGTGAAAGTTTGTATGAAAATCGAGCCTAAATATTAAAAATCGGAAAATGTTGTATTACATACGCGTATAGCAACATTAATAGCCCAAAATTATAAAGATGTCGTCCGAAGTAACATTATACGCTGACGAAGCCTCGGGTACACAGCTAGAAGAGTGTATTTTATAGTGAAGGTAACTCGAAGCGAAGCGAGCGCGGGTCGCTAGTACTTCATATTTTTGTATATAAAGTGTATTTAGTTACATCTGTTTGAATTACTTAAGCTTGCAACTGTGTACCCGGGAAAAATATTTTATGGTTGTGTTTCGGTGGGGTATGCCAGATTACGGTCTTCGTAAGGGCCAACAACTGGATAAAACCACCGCGGGCCATTAGCCCGGTGAGAAGCTCCGAATCTGCCAGCGAAGGCAATGTGTGCCGCTCGCAGGGTCTTTAAAATTGCACTAAAAATGTACAGAAAAATAAAGAACAAATTACTATGGATTTATTAGCACAACATAAGCATAATGGCAATTTTGTCAAGTTCTGGCAGATACAAGAAAACTTAATCATAAAAATTCATTATCTATGTGCTGAAGGGGAGAAGGACCCTAAAAGTATATGTAATACTTTTAAATTATCCTTTTGTGGCCCCAACAATACTGTTATAATGTGGAACGGAGACTTGTCATGTTTCACCTGTATGTATTGTGGACATATCGAGAAGGATGAAGCGTGGCAGGTCTCCGGGCCACGATTGTTTAAGTATAGAACCTCACGAATGCTGGATACCAAGTAAGTGTGATATTGGCCCATTTTTTTAATTTCTGTATGCGGCATTCATACTTACCTAACGACCTGACACGTACCCTAGTTGTACCTATCCCTAAAAATAAAACTGGTGATATCTCGAGCGTGGGTAACTACACGCCTATTTTTCTGGCGACGATTGTGGCCAAGGTGCTTAAGAGAGTCTTACAAAATAATCATAATTGTAAACTTAAAATAAGTGACGCTCAATTTGGGTTCAGGCCGGGGCTGTCAACCGACATGGCAATATTTTCATTAAAGCAAATCGTTCAATATTATACTAAAAATAACACTAACGTCTACACGTGTTTTTTGGACTTAAGCCGCGCCTTTGGTACTGTACAGCATGATATGCTATGGTGTAAACTACATGATAGCAAAGTGTCTGATGATGTTATTAACTTGCTGGCTTACAAGTGCAGTCGCCAGAATAATGTGAGGCGGGGAAGTGCACTATCTGTAAGCTACGGACTTGCGTGCGGTGTTAGACAGGGTGGGCTCACCTCTCCTGATCTATTTAATCTGTATGTCAACGGTCTGATCGAGGAGCTGAGCAGCACGGAGGTATGCCTTAGGTTGGGTGACAAGTGTGGGAGTAAACTCCTACACTGCTATACTCAGACACCGTACTGCATTCCTCTGGTCCAGAATTGGTACGTTTAGGAACGGTATTATAAAAGAATTGCATGACCGTCTCTATAACACTGACACTTTCAAACACTGGGTACACATTATTACTCAGTGACGTTCTTTCGTATGACGACGCGACAATTTGTACGTTAAAACCAATGTTCGAATATATATATATATATATATATATATATATATATATATATATATGTGTGTGTATGTATATGCATAGCGATCCCAACTGGTTTGACCTTGGGATTTGTAAAATTGTTGATGCGAAAAATGTTCTTAAGGGAAATTGATGACGTTTTATTGGGATTGGCAAATCATTTGGGATCATCGGTATATGAGCATGAACCTAGTCTGAAAACACCTTTTTCTATGGGTTTGGTAAATTAAATAACAAATTATTATCAATCGAACAAAACATTATCAAGCGACAGTTTTTTAATTCCAAGCACGACCGCTGCGTAAACATTATAATATTACTTACATAACCAAAAATGGACTAGTGTCTGAAATAAACGTTATTATTATTTCGGTGACTAGCCAGTCCCTCACAAAAATAGTGACTACGGGTGTGTGCGTCTGTAAACTGACACAAGCCAACAATATTCCTTAATTCTCCTATTGAGATCATCGGATGGTCATCGCACGAAATGCGACGGAAAGAATGGTCTCTTTACGGCAGTATCATTTTATCGCGATATACCGAGTCTACCAGTCGGCCCAAATCGGTTGTAATGTGGCATGGGCACTACCTCTTACAAAAATGTCTTTGCAACAAGCGGTTTTGCCACCGATAAGTCTACAACCATAAGGATCGTGACCTTGACTGGAGCGTACGAACGGCTAGGGAAAACCAAAACCGATAAAATGTAATGGATTAACGCATGACTTTCGGGTAAAAAAAACCGACTCACCGCAATAGAATGATTCACACGCCGAAGTCACTTCAGCGGCGGTAACTACTTGTACATTGATTGCCTTGTCAAATCGCAACCGATTTTGGAAATTGTGCAATGGAGTGCACTTGTGAACAGTTTCGCGGACAAAATGTCCCCCTGTCGCTCGCCTCGGTGCAATTGGATGGGTCTAGTCCATATGTTCCGGATTTGCACGGCCACGACGGCAGAGTTGTACAGGCATTTCAGCACTTCGATGTAGCGCCAGTCGACCTGTCATCGCTGCAGAATTCCAGAACAGCCCAGGTTTCGATAGTGTCAAAGACCTTCTCGTAGTCCACAAAGGCTAAGCACAGGGGTCGATCATTTTTTTAATAGTATAAGGGAGCAAACGAGAAATCGAAGCCTTTTCTTGACTACAGACGCCCATGGATATTCGCATGATTGTTACGCGGGTGCGTTGCTCTGCTGTCGCTGTCTGCCGGCTCAGATGTGCAGGTTCTTCTGCGTGTTTTCAACCTCGTCGGATTACTCCGTCCAAGATGGTGTGAGAAAACTTTGATCACCGGTTTGGCTCCATCGCCTGTTGAATTTTCGTCAAAGTCTTGAACTGGTTTTACAACCGGTCAGTCTCGTTTTTTGACTTCCCGTCAGAGCTACGCCAAGTCTGTCTCTTTTGTGGCTTCTTCTTAAGGAAGGAATTCATCAGGAATAGCACCTGGCTCTCGTAGAAATTTACCAGCATTTGCCCTCTCTGGTTTCTCATTTTGGTTTCTGATTCGATCCCAGTCTGTATGCCCAATTTGGCGTTGAAGTCTCCCAAGACAATATTGAAATTAGCATTAGGAGATTTTCGGAGCTCGAGCTGTCTTTAAACTTCAACCTCAGCATCTGAGTGTGTCGGAGTCGGTGCATACGCTTGCGTACGTTGTAACTTTAAGAGGTACCTCTTGGTTAGTTTCAGTACAAGGTGTGCAACCCGGGTCGACATTCTCCATATTTCAACCACGTCGTCGATGAGGGCTTTGTGGACGAGGCATCTGACTCCTCCTTGGGAAAGGTTATTTCCCTCTCGATAGTAGAGATGGCCTGTCTTCGGACTTCACTTAGCCCAACAATGTGCCAGATATTAGAATCCACTATTTGTAGTTCTGCTACGCTTTCGTGGTGCTCCAGAGTGCGTTCCTTTTACGTTGCCAAAACCAGTTGCATTTATTATCCTGTAGTCGCCAGGAGAATGTTCGCACCCCATGCCCCACTAAAACCGAGCCCATTACCTTGGCCCAGGCTAGTGAGGCTACCGGGAACTGGAGGGCATCTATTGTTGAGGTTTTCTATGGATGGTACTGCCCTAATCGCCACGCTGGCCATGCGGGTAGGCGATCGTAGGCTTCGACATTTTCAGACAGGGGCACTGCTGCCCGTTTCTGTCAATAGCATTTCGCGCTTGGTGTATCTGTAGGTGGATATTCCACCGTCATTCGGACGTCAGAGCCACGTTCGCAAAACTATTTACATAACGTTCACTCCCGACAGATAACATCAGCGAAGTAGGTCGAGGTTAGTGTAAAGATAAAGCCATTTCAAACTCAATTTTAATGTACTTAGATACTTATACTTAGACGTTATCATGAATTCTTTAATTTTATTTGAGCAATTATGTCGAGAATAATATAATTAATCAATGCGAATTTACAGGTTTTAAAGTATTTGGCAGTAGGTATGTGTATACTTCGTAGCCAAGCCGTAGGCAACCCCAAAATTATAATTTTGAGCAATATTTGTAACTTTAATGAAAAAAAGTAAATACAGCGAAATGTAGCTTTGATACTCTGTAGGGAATGTTTGGAGTATTTAATTCTCATGGACCCTCCCCCCTTAAAGATTGTGTTAGTTTGAATTTTTTTTTAATGAGGTTTTTGAGAAAGTATAATTAAAATGTTCACGTGACATCTATACCGATTTACGTGGGAAGCTCAGTTATTGATCAGTGCGCGTACCTAGAACTAACTCTCTAGTTAGGCAAATCTTAATTCAAGAAAGAGGTCAATTCGACCGAATCCAAGGCGGGTGGTTTCGGGAAGCTTAAGAACTCCAAAATATCACAGTGCCCTAAGGTGAAAATGTTAACCAGTGTGTGTTACCTGTGGTGACATATGTAACTGAGACTTGGCTGCCAAATGCGAGCCTTTTAAACAAGCTCAGACTAACTTAACGTGTCATGGAAAGAGATATGCCTGTCATTTCTCTGCGACACATGGTGCAAAATTCGGTAATCCGCAAGAGAACCAGGGTAACCGACAAAGCGCAGAGAATGGCAATGGACGGGCCACACTGCTGGCAGAGCCGATAACCGTTGAGTAAGCAATGGCGGCCCAGCACCGAAGAAAGTCCCAGTGGACTGACAACTTGGTTAAGGTGGCGGGGAACCGCTGGATGCAAGTGGCTCATAGCCCTGACCTTTGAGGCGCTCTATGGGGAGGCCCATGTCCAGCAGTGGACGTCTTCCGGCTGATGATGATGACGATAATTAAAATACATAATCACTAGGTCCCGACACGAAAGTATAGCCCTGATCGTTATTGCGCAGAAGTACGAAATACAGTAGAGGCGAGGGCGGGACGCGGGAGATTTACGCGTATCTATCGGGCGGGAGTTGCGGTTGGTCCTGGAGGCACTATGTCATGCCCAGCAAACCCTTCCATTTATCAATCGGCGCTACAGTTTCCAGACCTATACTTTACGTCGATTATTTCTATTTCAAGCCGGTAACGTGTAAGAAGCCAGCATAGCGCCACACAGTCAACAATTAAGACCGAAGACTGTTTGGGCCAATTAGCCAGCGGAGTAGGAAAGTATAGCCACGCGTAAGCTAAACCCCTCGATTAGGTCTGGTGGTCGTGACGTCAATCCCAGACCACGCACAGGCCTGATTGCTTAAGCACTTAGGTCCTGAATGCACAATTGGTTCAATGCAATAATCGTGTTATTTGAATTGAACGTCCGCCAAACCCGTAGTTGATATAACAATCATTACTTCGAAACAATCCAGCCAACACAGGTACATACTTTGTATATGGAGCTGGTGCCATGTTGCATTGCAGTTTGCAACCCACGGGAGGGGACGACAGGAGGGCATCACATCTGCACGACAATAATGCGATGTCAATGGGCGTCGATACTCGTCAAAAGTTCTGAGTGCTAGTTTCCCCCTTTAGTATAAAAAGACCGAATTGTGCTGGCACGACCGGGGCAAGGGCCCATTGAGGGATGGTGCTAATGCCGACGACGTATTGGCATATGCGCACTGGCCATCCAAGGAAGCGGGACGATGCACCTACATATCAATTATGCGGACATCTATGGGCGTCGGCAGACATCAAAGGTACCTCCACGTTGGGGCAGGCCGACTCGTCTTCTACTCATATTTATTACGTCTATTATGCGAGGAGTTCGCGACGTACCAATTATGGAGCGGTCTGAATCATGACCAAAAATAAAGTGAACTCCTTTAAGGCAGACTGCCGCGAGCGCCTGTATATTGAGAAAGGCCATGTCCGAAATCACCCGGCTCTTGTTTACTCCGAGCGCTCCCCTGTGGTACTAACTCATCTACTCTGCTATACAACGTGGACATGCGTCAATGATAGTCAGAAATATATTTTGTTAGAACTACGTACACACTGATGATCTTGTCAGAACATCGATGAGCATTTTAATCAGGTTTATATAATAATAAGGTCTCCTATTCACTAGGCGACATATCAGCGACATTATCATCATCAGCCACAAGCCACATTAGTTGTGATGGAGACGTCTATGGTATCGTTAGCAGCTTATAATATAAATCACTAATTCAAAACGACAAAGGAAAAAGTGGTGGGTTCGAAAATATTTATCACAAAATGCTACTGTGCGTTCATTCTTTACTCGAAATACCATTTGTTAATTGTTCATTGCTTGCGAAAAATATCTTATTCCTTTGAAATGGTCAAAAGCCTCATGGGACTCTTCCCGTTAACCGACTTAGACCATACCGCTTTATTGATTTAATTGTCTTCATAAGACAATCGTTGCAACTTTCTAAAAGTCGCTTCACAAACACTGTCGAGTAAAGACAGTGTTTGTGAATTTACTAACTACTAATCCGTAACAAGCTGTCGGGAAATAGCTTGTAAACTAACTCTCAGTTCAATAATATCATATAGTAACTTAGTGAAAGGTATTTTGTTTGGAGTCAGAAACCTCGATAATGACGTAACACGCAACCAGCACCGCACAACAGGTGCTACACGCAACCAGCACCGCACAACAGGTGCTACACGCAACCAGCACCGCACAACAGGTGCTACATTGGCAAATACAGTCAAAGTACAATATGCTTGGTTACCAGTCTGCGAGTGTGTAATGGCTCATTCGAAAACCACTAGAATGACATCAACCGATTGTGAAGAAAGGAATAATAAACTGGAAAATAAACCGAAAAGGAATTATGTAAATCGACGGAAATCAAACTCATAGAGCAAAATTTTATTGAGCATCGAGCGTCCATACCTCGACTCCCTACTGAAGTCGGGTCACTCTAATGATGCGCGAATTTTTTACAGTTAAAACGGTACACAATAAAAGAAATGAAGATTCGAATAATAGATAATATAATAGAATGAAACAAATAACCAAATAAGCAGCGTCAGCTGCACTGATACAGAATTTAAAGCAATTTAAAATAAGAAAAATGACGTCAGACTTTTTGCTATACACACGCACATATATATATATATATATATATATATATATAATATATATATATATATGCTGGTCGGTCTCACACCATCGCCCGCTTCTACCAGATTGTTCTCACTCTCTCAAACACTATCATCGCTCCGCGGTCACGCAGTTTGAGGTCACAGATTATTCATGTTTTCCCCAGTCATGACATCTCAACCCCAGCTCTTGCAGCCCTCACGATTACGCAAGGCCAACTTTAGTTGCCGCGCGTGAGCTGCTCTCCTCGTTAGAGAGGGGAGGGAAGTGAGGGAACCCTCCCCTCAATCATGATGACTGTTGACGCTGAGACTTATATTATTACCACAAAGCGAACACTGGGAGCCTCCAGACGTCGCAAGTCTACTAATAATGGATTAGCTAAGGACGTCTTTTTTAAAGGATAGTGGGCAGGCGAGAAATCAGTCTTTTGTCGGACCTCGGTATTTGTGTCACGCCCACAAACATTCGCATAGTTATCATGCAGGTGCGTTTGCCCTCACATCCTCCTTCCCTTCAATGGGCCAACGGCTACCCATTAGCCGCACGAAAGGTGATATAACTGTCACATCACTGCAGAAACCCAAGTGGAATTTTTCCCGCCTAATTTTATCTGACCTCGTGGTCGTTCTCGACGTGGCCTCTGAATAAATGGCGGTCAAATAAAATGGGCTTTTAATAGATATCTATTCATTCTCTTCTGACTGATATTTATCCGATAAGTTAGGGTTGTCCCTTGCAGCGGCATGACATGGGTGTAACCGTACCGTTTAATTATAACTTGTACCCGTAGATATAACATATCTAGTCTTGCCATAAATGTTGTAACAAAAAATATATATTGTTAATTGCAAGTAACATTTATTACTTTTACAGTGTTGGCTTAACACACAAATATGAAACAATGAAAAATATAAAGACCTTATTCGAAGTGCTCTCCACTGGACGCCAGGTATCAATAGAAGCACGCACTCTTCACTGCCAATCGTATGCATTGTTTTAAGGATTTCAAATTATCATGGCGTTTAGAGCGTGCTGAATTCTCTAAAACTGACCATAAATCATATCCAGCGCATTAAGGTCGGGACTAGATGAAGGGTTCACTTCAGCTCTGATCAAGGCCGGGACTTCTATAATCTATATCGTCATTTCTTGAAATTCGCCACATGGTGCTTCACAAAAGATTTTATCTCGGAAAATGAAGATGTGCTATACTCATATCCCTATAAAATCTTTTATATTCGGACAGGATTTCTTCGATTTCTTTTTTTCCCTCACTGCTTTTACCACCTTTTTCGTACGAAAAGTGTCACAAATAGAGGAAGTCTCATTGTACCTATTAATTGCCCGGTACACAAATATTTGACTAATACTAAGTTATTACAATAAAACTACTTTTACGGATTTTATCGCGGTTTATTAAATTATTTATGTAGTCCACCCGTGACCATGGTTGCAGTAAAGCTTCTGAAACGTCGTGCTACATAAAAAATTTAATAAACCGCGATAAAATCCGTAAAAGTAGTTTTATTTAATAACTAACATTCGCGTAAACTTAAGACATCAATAATACGAAGTGTATGGAGTTTTAAAAATTGGCTTTGTCTCCATATCTACTTCGTGTAATGCAATCAAGGCTATTCTATTCTCTTTATTATGCTACCTCATTTTAATATCGCAAAACGTTGTTAAATATAATGGCGCCAAAGTGAGAAAACAGTGAACAATTGTATAAAATTAGATTCCAAATTCAAATATAATATATTTTTATTTTAAATTGTAACAGTATTTAGCCAGTATAGGTACCTACATATTTCGGGCAATAAATTGACCCAAATAGCGGTCAATACACTGGAGATTCCACGCAAGATTACGTTATTTGTGGACAATTACCGAGCTATACTTGTTCGGATTAACTGGGTCATTGATATATTTTTTTGTACTCGTAAGAATTTTTAAATATTTTTGACGACGGTCCTAGTCGCTATTAGAACCCACGACCACTCTCATAATTTGCTGTACCGGGTTGAAACCCGCGACCATCCGTAAATTGTCTCACTTGGCCTCGGCACATAGACCTGAAGGTGACGACAAGTTACTAACGCAATAAAATGTGGCCAATTCTAATATATCTTTTGTTATCATGCGCATCATTCGTTACATGGGCGTCTCGAAGAGGGGAGGGAGGGGGTTAAACCCAAATCTACGTATTTCCCAGATGTTGTTTCAGCCATCTGGAAGTTTAGTTCTTTTTTCGGACCTGAACTTATGCTGTGGAAGCGAGGACAAGAGTGTACAGACATCGGAATGTTACGAGGGTTACTTCAGCGCTGTTGTAAATGAATGGCTCATGAAGACGACCATGACTAGGGGACACGTACCATTCTCCACCCCCTGATGGGTGAATAAACTTGCGCGCATAGTCTCGGAATACCTACGCGGCGGTATTATTTGAGCTAGGCAAATCGTGATAATCGAAAGGACTCGTTCGTTCTACTATTCGTCGTGGAAGTTTTAGTGTAATTACTGGTTAACATTCAAAATATTTATTTAATAATTTTTAGCCAAAATGAAATCTTACCTAAGACTAAGGTTGCAAAAATTTATTCCGGCTTCAGGATATTGCCTATTGCACATACAAGTATTTTAATTATCCACGCGGCCAAAAGTCAAAATAACAAAGTATGAGTAATGTTACTATAATCGACTACCTGGTGCAGGGGACAGTCCAACGAACTATAGAGGCCTACCCCACCCCGCCCCGCATTCGGAACTTGACCATTGAACTTCGCGTATGAATGATGAAACATGCTTTATTGTGCACTCAAAACAAATGATTACCAATAAACATTTAACATGCCATATAGGAATAATGTTTAATGTACACAAAAGGAGGTCTTATTCCTTAGGAGCAATTTCGTCCAGACAGGTATGTATGTGTGACAGCTATCAGCGCTGTCACACATACATACATATGTGACAGATAGCGTTAACTTTGTGAGTTAAACTGCAGTTTAGTGTCAATCTTATGAAAAAAACCAGTGAATTCGTAGACTACGGATATGTGATAATCCATAATCAATGCTTTTGGTTCATTTTTTTATACTTTAGGCGAGCGAGAAATATTGTTCCCAATGAGATTGAATAGTTCTATTCAATGAAATTTATTTTTAGGCGTAAATTTGTTATAGTAAACGAGTAGATCGGGCAACTTTTGTTATTTATTATAAAATGGTAGACTCTAGGTAAAGAATGTTAGTAAAGTTTGACGCGAAATGCCGCAGATGCGTAGTGCTTTGATCTTTCGCAGCGAAAATTTTAAACGGGCGAAAAAAACACTTATGTTCAAAAAAAATGTTTTAGGTTCATCGGCGTCCTTTAACTTGGCTGCCAGGTACTTTTGAAATTCTATGCACAGCTCGAAGTCGTACAGGTCGCCCTCATAAATAGTCTGCTCTAATTTGGTAACAAAAGAAAAAGTGTATTCTTTTCGTCGTGAAACATTGAATATGCTTCTGTCTGCAAAACCAAACCCAGGAGATGTATCAAACAATAAGGCTGATTTTAGTCTCACGCCGACGGCACGCGCACCGTCAGCGCTGATGGCCGAGATGTATGTATGAACTTTTAGGAAGCGTTTTTAATATAATAAGCCTAAGGACGGTATAAATTCAAATATAATATTTGAATGAAAGAAGGTATTTAAAAAAAAATAAACTGTATTCGTGAAATTAAAAAATGTTTTTTATTTAATTCCATCATTTTTTGGGTGTTTACCCAAAAATCCGCACAAATAGTATTGGCCCGCTAGATTTTAACTAAATACTCTTATGTGCATTGGCATATACGCCAGGGCATAACAACTATAAGGAGAAGCCTACCATCTATATCTTCGTGTGGAAACCTAGGAAGTTAAAACTAAAAAATGGAAAACCGATGTCAAATAGGTATATGGTTCAAGACAGACTCAACAAAACAGCAATTGTCTGATACAGTTCAAACTACTTGTTCCCAATACAATAGCACATAAGCGGTAGTTAACAAGCAATTTGTACCAAATATTATTATATTTAGTTAGGAGTTTATTTGTTTGTTGGAAGGCGCTATCCTCTGGAACTAAAAGTCTGATATGAAACAATATATTTGTGTATGCTACTAGCTACATTGACGAGGCAGGTTACATTCTATATAAATACGACCGACACGGATAAGAGTTACGCGTGATCCGCCGCGGGGTGCCGTTGGTATATAGTAACTTTGTATATCTATTTACTATGTATAATCGTACCACAAAATATATAAATACTACGCAATAATCTTACTATTTTTTTTCCCTTTATACTTTGAAGGTTGATGGCAACCACACGTAAGAATTGTATGTATTTATCAATCCGAAGTAATATACTCGTTTAGTTCGTTGGTTAATATATTCAGATTTAAGGCGAGAAATCTGGGCCCATAGCTAGTATTGAATAAACAACAGCACAGCGCAAGTTAACAAACATTTACTGTCGCCGCATCGCGGTCGAAGCGACAGACCTCATACATCTTAAATAATTATTTTTATACTTAACACAATGTGGCCCTGACGATAATGAAGTACTATTCATTGTGGTCAATGTATTGTCAAATTTATTCTGAAATTTTAACCATGAATTGCAACCGTTAACAATAAACAATTAACTAAATTGTTGTGATAACAAAAGACATTACCAAACCGTAATGTAGAAATAATACAATTGTGTACTGCTCCAACCGCATAACCAATTATACACTTGAACCTTCTTCGGGAAGAGCTCTCTCTATCCATTAGGAAAAACCACATGAAATTACATTCTGTACGTTTTGAGAAAATTGTATGGATACAGATATCTTCAAATATATTTCTTATGCAATATGAATCAAAATAAACTGTCACTTCTCTAAGTCTACTATGCAATACCAAAAAACTATAAACTAGTTTCGGCAGACATTCTGTCATAAGAATTAAGAGTGCAGCCCTGGTAACATGTAGCGTGGCAGAGCTCTCCATGTGACTCAGATTCTGCTATGTTGAAATCTTGCAACCCACTTTTAATGATATGCACAATATTCCAAAAATGACATTTACAACGAGAGTAAAATAATTATCAAATTGCATGGAGTAGAACTCCAAAACATACATTTAGGGAGATTATTTTTTATGTATACTAAAATCCACTTTTGTATTCTCAAATAGTACATCCATGACATTATATTGTATTCAATTGAATGTTTTCAGTTGCTACTATTAAATGTTAAAATGGTATACAATAATCAGATCATTCTATTCTGCTAATAATTTTTTAGTCACTTTAATTCTCAATTATCAATCAAGTTGCAAATTGCTACACAAGTTCCTTTAACTATTTTAATAATTTTACTAATAGCACTTAACAGTTTTATCCTTATTTAATTGGATTCTAGTTAAAATATTTGTAAAATGGATCTAAACTATAGGTTATTTTTGTTCAACTATGTTCCATTACTTATGTTTTTGAAAATGGTTAGCCGTAATGTTACTTACTGACCGTCAGCGCTCATAGCTCAGCGCAGAGGCTCAGCGTGGCTCGTTTTAGTATGGTACTGACCGCCTTACCGTATTAATTATTGCTGCTTTGTACTATGTATCCCAAAAAGATAAAAACCAGCGACGACGAAGACTCCATGTTCATCCATTGATCCTGCAACGGCTCTCTGCTCAATCAATGGATGAACATGGAGTCTGCGCCGACTGTGCGCGTGCCGTCGGCGTGAGACTAAAATCAGCCTTTTACGGCGATTTGTACAAAACGACTACGACATTACCACATTTATACATCTGTATAACCGTTAGCCACCTATAGACTTTCGTGTCAGAAATAGCATAATAATAGTTTTCACTCCGTGTAACATGTTCAGCAGTTTATATGTGCATGTATTTAACACAAATTGAAGTTGTTATGTCAAATTTTATGTCTTACTTTTAACTTACAATGTTACAACTCACCAATCCAGATGACAGACTTTTCAGACTTCATGGTAATCTTGTTCTACTTCATTATGTTTTATATTTAAATGGAGGGCTCTAATGTCTTCGAGTGTTGCTCTTCTTTCTTGTGCTAAAATAGGTATTGTTAGCCCAAGGGCTTTAGACGTTCGTTGTGAAACTTGAAATATTTGGCGGGCTCCGAAGAGCCCTGGGATAAGGAAAGGAAAGAAGGATGGGATGGGTTGGGACATGGGAAACTGCGAGCGGCTCGGATACGATGATACAACATCGCACCGCCATCTTCACTTAAAAGTATACTTTACAAACTAATTATAAAAAACTTGTAAAATTCCAAATATACTTTGTTTGTTTTTACATCACAGAAACCTACACCAGACCTTACTCGCAGCTGAGATCAATAATCTACTTTCTGTACAAACATATATATATATTATCTTGAATTAGTCAACAGCTTTTTTGTATGTACCGTATCGCATTTAAAAATCTACTACTAGAATTAAGTGCATTGAACATACGCTTAGTAATTTTTTTAAAGCTCTTTTCCAGCGGGGTGATTGCGCATGACAGGCGCTTACAGGACCGCCCGCTGAAGCGATGTTCAATGCTTATAAATAAAAATACATTGGTCTCAAGTAAATAAACGATACGACTAGCGAGGCAAAGCCCCGGCCCGGCGCTACGAGCCTCACCGCTGAGACACTATAAAAATATAATATAACGCCTCGTTTATAAAAAAAATGCAACATTTGACACCTTGCAACGACAACCGTATCGACGCGGATCAACGCTATGATACGCTTTCACAAAAATTTCCTTAACATAAGAAGATCAGTCAAGACGAACTCAAAAACTAGTCTCACCTGAGGGAGAAAGCGCAGCACGACGACTTTAATCCTTATAAAAAACATCACAGTAGCGCCATGGACGCGTTGAAGGTGCAAGGCGAAAGCGGCGAGGGTCGGAGCGCCGGGCTCCGCGCGACCACAGGCCCGCAGTCTCGGCACAGACAGTTCTCGCTATATTTTTTTGTCATTTTTCTCATTTTTAAACAAGATTCTGTCGGCGCAGAAACGGCGGAGCCGGTGGTCGCACGTCTGTACTTATCTACTAAAATTTTCTCAAAATAATACCTAACTCCGGAATTTAGTTGACGTCGGGGCGACGTCGCACGATTGGTAACGGGCGGCGCCGCCCCTCGGTACGTCGCAAACGCTTCTTTTTGCGTTACGAAATAAAAAACTTAACACGAGAGAGGCGAAGGCGCAGTCCTATGACGTTTAACGACTTGGGACTGCGTCTTCGGGCACTAACACTAGAGTCCTTGCAGGGCTGTGCTTACGCTGTGACGCTGACGTTGAGAAGAAGTTTGAGTGACATTGCGCGGTCGGGCTCCGGTCGACAACGGCCCTCGACGCGACGCCAGTGGGTGGGTGGCGGAGGCAGCGCAGCAGCCTCCGGGGCTTCGCCCCACTTGCTGCCCGCGTATCGTTCTTCGCGACGGTCGCGTTCTCGCTCCCGTCGCGCTGTACTCAGAGCTGGCAGGCCCATTCGGATGCTACGCCGCCGCCCACGGACTTGTTGTTGAACTTGACAGTTCATTGCCCCGCTCGGCACGATTATTCTTAAGTTTTCTCGTTACAAACTATGTTGGACAGTTCACTTATCACTTTAGCGGTTGTTTCGCGACGTCCTCGGAGTAGAGTGCGATGATTGCACGAGACAAGATGGTTGCCGATCGCGCGCGTTCTTTTGGTCAAATCTGCAATCCGCCTTATTAGGCCTCGAACCGCTGTCGATCTCCGCGGATGACACGTCGAAACACTTCACTTTCACGACTTAAACGTCGACGGTCACACTGCTAGCTCCGGTGATAATCAAATATGGGAACACGATATGGACGCCACCTTTCCATTATTCGCACCTTCACCTCTCGATTTAGACTACGTGACGCGCTGGAAGTTGAGACTTTTATAGCACAATGACGGCTGCGCGTATGAGCTGCGCGGTGGGGATTTAAAGCAAGCCATTCGTGGAGGTACATTTAATGTTAATCAATAATTATGATATTTTTATACAAAAATATGCAAATATACTTTAAGATTTCATGTAGTTATAAAATTTCACCATAGGTTTATAAAACGTTAAAGTATACTTGCATTCATAATATAATTGAATTTAACATGAGGTAAAGGCAGATAAAAAATCGTCTGTTAATGATATTAAATTTAAAATATTTTAAGTTGTATAAATTAATTAATTTATTAAGTGTCGATTCTAATTGTTACCGATATAAATTTACTAAAATAACACTACCGTTGACGGACAATATAACTTTTCGGTAATATCGGAAACAGATGAATATGTTCTTTCGCACGCAGGCTCCACCTATGCTGATAGTGTTATCTACTTTACAAGACGCTGTCACTTCAAAAAAGTTAGATGAAATGAAACTTGTCCCAATATATAGTGTGATGATAGTAGTCAATTGTATACTATAGCATACAAATTATATGATGCGTGAGTGATAGAATATTTTGTTAGCTTAAGGCTGGTTTCAATATTTACCATTATAGTGACAACAATCTAGGTTTAAGGTAATGCCTGGCCCAAAAGCTTCCTAAAATAAACCGGCATGTGTTATCTTTTTTTGGGTTCTACCATAGATTTTAATTCTTGCCTAAATTAAACATTTGACAATATGACAACGTCGCAAAAGAATCATTTTCTGCGTGTAGATTGCATATTTTAATGTCGTTATTTCGAAATAATTTTGAAACTTGTTATGTTAACTTTTTGGTATATTTTCAAGTAGACATTTATAATTTTAAACGAAAATAATAATTGTATATAAACAACATGTTGGCATTTCAAATGTAAGCTATTTTACAGAATTCGTGCTCTTTTTCAAACTATAATCATACGACTAGAGACTAGTCGCTGCTTCAATCGTCAACTAAAGTAAGTGATATAATTCAATTTCAGATTTTTCGGTTCGGAACTGGTGGAACCGAAATTTCTTACTCTGAAACAGGTCCTTAGACTTTTGTTTCAAACTATCGTTTAAATTAGATTGTACGTAGAAATGAAACCGGGCATTTACATTGAATCTTCAATAACTACTTCATTGGAGTGTTAATAATTGAGAAATTTAAAATAAAACAATCATAAAGAATGAGCAATATTGTATAAAAATATCAGCAATTCCTGGAAATCTCCATTTTTATCATTTAAAAACGCTTAAAAAGTCGTCCACGTGTCACCTTGTTGCCCAGTGGTAGTTTAGTTTTGATGGTATTAAAATGAACACCCTACTCTCCAAATACGACAAGTGCACGTGTTTCTTTTGTATATTTATTTTAAAATAATTTGAAGATTTTCCTTCTTACACTATGAACATTGCAGGATTAACAAAGACATGTAAAATCCAGAAAATAACTTGGAAAAAAAATAACAAATAGCAGCTCTTTAAATAAGCTTGCAATCATGCATTGTAAAAAAAGTAACAAAATAATTCTAGTTTTCAAACAAAAGGTTCAAGAGCAAGAAGAGTACTTTTATTTTGTTATCTACAGCATGTATTTTTGTGGTTGCGATTGGTTAAATTTATATTATATTTAGTTTTTTTCTATTATCACTATTTTTATGTAAGTTTTCAATTCACTTCGATTACAAAATTATACCAAAGCATAATAGTGCGTTTTCCAAAAATACCTTTTTATTTATTATTAGGTATATTATATTATGTATATATTAAATTTCCATGAATAGCAGTCTTCATTTTCATCGCAGCGCCGCGTAGCATGTTGCGTGAAAAAAGGAGCCGACGAAAACAAGGAGGTTGGGCCTATAACCCAACAGTTTTTAATGGTATCCAAACACAAGGTTAACGATCACGTAATGAGGACTCCTCAACTTGTCCGTGTTATACAAATGGCTGAGTGTTATTTTTGAAGAAATTGAAAACACAATGATAAAATTAATGTCTGTTATTGTAATTTTACCTAAATTGGCCTGTATCAGTAATGATAACGTTATTATTTCTGAACACTATTGTCATCCCTATGTAAACATAATACGTAGGTATTTAATTGCGGTAGATAGCAGACATAATGTTGCGCACTCGGAACAATATAATGCTACCAGATTAAAGAGGTGCGTGTTGTAACTACAGAAGTATAAATAAAAACAAAACCTGTAACTGGGTCGCGTAACCAACGTTTTGATCACGTATGCAGCCAGTACTAGTGAGTAAACGTAACACCTACTGTGTGGTAGTTTACATCAACAAAGTAATATGCCCATTATCACATTGCTATACCAAAGAGGTTTAAAAACCAAAAATGTTAGAACATCCCAGAAATTATATTCACTATCAACCGCATGATAATCGGTTAACTTTGAGGAGATGCACGGATTTACAGCGAATGTTGGGGTATGTCCACAACCTCATAAACCTCTCCGTTTCGTCGTAGCGTAAAATCCGAATTGCTTTATCTTACCTAACTCTTAGTCGAGATAAGGCATACATTACAGAAACATACACGTTTGGAATAAACGACCGTTTACGACAATGGTTTTTTCGGAGGTATACATGCAAGCACCAATCTTACTGCTGGTGATGTAGTTGAGCTCCTCACAACTGAATAACCCTCTCATTCCGACGATACCGCTGACAAGGGACGACTACGTAGTCGCGTTTCCTTTGGTATGCAAGTCTGAAAGTATTCTCTCTCAAAGAATTACGCTTTGAGGAGAAGGGTGAACTGTGGTCGAAGCATCTACATACAAGCACAAGCTGTCCGGATGATATTTGCGGGCGTCTGCCGAGGATGGTCATCAAAGATTTCCTATTGCTAGTTTTATTTAGTATTTTATTTAATATTTCTGACTACTACCTACCTCACTTCTAAACAGATGCCTCGAAACGACGCCAGAACTAATTTTAGGCACGGATTTCACGGGAACAAAATAAATCTCTCCTGCACATTTGAAGAAAGAAACTATGTGTGACTTGTTAGTCACAGAGACTATTTTACTTTAACATTTTTAAAGAACAGCAAAGAGAGCTCCCACGCGAAGCACTACAACATAAAAAAACCAAACGGCTTTTTGTTTTGTTATGCTCTCTTTTTCGAGCCTCAAGAAAGGGATAGCGAATCTTTGGGAATAAATGTATCAGCTGTTCTTATAATCGGAGAATCGTGGACAGGTTCTACAGCTGAGCGGTTTTCCCGGAGACGTTTTTGTGATCCTTTGGCTATCACTTTAAGGAATTGCACTTTACGCCCGTTACGGATAATAAAAGAATACAAGGCAACAGCTGACTTTAAATGTTGTTTTAACGTTCCTAATAAGAACATGAACACCTATTGGTCGGAACATAAAATCCGTTACGCGCTTTCAAATAATTAAAATCAATTTATAAAGAGACTGCGATATAAAATAAAAGTTGTATGAATTTGACACACTCTTCGTCGCTGTTTTATGACGTGTTACACAAATTCACCAATTTCTACAAAGACAAACAACAAATTCAATTCATACAAAATTATATATAGTTTTTTTAGTTTTATATAGTTATGTATAACATATACTTTGCTATCGCGTTAGGCATACCCTGTAAGGATAATTTTAAGTTGTGAAACAAAATTAAAAAAGAAAATATCTAAGCCTACCCGCAAAACTTACAAATATTCCTGTTGTGTAAAATAAGTTATAACAGAAAGGAGTAGAGCCATACTGCATTGCCACCGCCTTAAGAGTGAACCGTCCTTCCGTGCTGTATGCGAGTAGCCGGTGATCCATTGTAGCAGAAGAGAAAAGGAGCGCAACGCATCTACATTACAAGATAATGCGGATATCTATGGGCGTAGGCAAAAAGATAGGTCGGCAAAGGGCTCTGAATATTCTTTTGTTCCCCTATACTATAATTTATCTGCTAATATTATGAATGTATGTATCCAGTTCTGACATTATTTAGAACTATTATTAGTTAAAGTTTAAGCAATAAAGACTATGTCTTAGAGCAATAACTAAAGCACTAGGTAAGTAGTTACTTCTATGATGAAGTGCATCGTGGGTAAGAACCACCAAACCAGCTGTAGAATCTTATTTTTTAAATTCGTCAACCCTCAATGGTAAGCGGTCCACGTCACAGCATATGTTTTTAACACCTGGCGAAACTTCCGTTCATCGAAATCGCGTATTGTAGGAATTTATACGCAACTGGGAATGTCCACAGCTGATTAAAAAAATTTAGAAGATACATAGATAATTACGTGGAATACTGAATACATTTACATGTCAACTCACTTTTTAGTATTGGTTTGCTTTAAACACGCAATTGAAATTAAGATATGTTAACATGTCTCTGTCTATACTTATTATGTAACAATGGTTGTATGTCACTACGTCATCTATTCTCTCAAAATCTACATAACGGATCCTCATGCGGTTTTCGCTAGCCAGTATTCATTATAAGAATATCGCGAGTGTACATTCTCATAAACCCGCATACTTTTGTTTAAATCACTTGTGCTACCTGTCCTGGAATATGGTGCAGTGGTTCGGTATCCACACTATAGAAAGGACACTAATCAAATTGAAAATATTAATACAAAATTTATGCAAAACAAAACGTAAACATATTTTTGATCATATAGTTCAGAAAAGTTTCGGTTTCGTCCTCTGTATATTCGCAGACTTGAACGAGATCAGTTCTTTTTATATAATGTTATTAATTACGAAATGGACTCCTCGTTTCTTTTAAAAAAATATTGACATAAAATGTCCGCGTATAAGCTCTATTTGCAAAAACTTATAAAAACCAAGTATAGTAGCAACCTTTATACTATCATGACCATATACAATTGACACTTTCAAACAATTGATCAGTTTAGGTGCTTAGCTTAGGTGCTATTAATGGCTGTTAATGGAGAATTGGCATGCATATTGCATGCTAATGCCGTAATCCGTAAGGTCTAAGTGATAATTTTAATGCTAATTTTGATAATCTTAATTTTAATTTAATTAAATTTTTTTTCACATTTTTCTTTTCAATTATTTTTTATTCGCAAATTGTTTTTAAATCCGTTTTTTCTTTGTTTAATATTTAAGTAAATAATTTAATCTCAATGCACTTTTAGCGGAAGCTGTTATTTATGTTTTAATTAATTGTTTATGTAAAATCATTTTAATCTATTTATTTTTTTTCTGATGTAACTTGGTAGTGTTCCTTGACATGAAATAGAACAAAAATGAAATTTTATAAGACAAAGTCCGAAGAGATGTCTGTATGTAGTATGTGATAGATTTTCACAAAATCTACTAAACGGATTTTAATGCTATTTTCACCCATGGCTAGAGCTGTTACCAGTGAAGGTTTTAGTGCATAATTTGTTGGCTTATTGCTAGTAAATATTAATCTTAATATTATTTAAATGTATTGGGTAGGTATGATGTCGATTAGAATATAACTACGGCCTTTTTCACGCACGCCACACCGTACCAAAGCCTAAACGCGACAATATAGTTTACTACTGAAGGGGTGGATGGATATTTAATACTAATTAGTTATGACTTATGACCATAGACTATAGACTAATACCATCTGCGTCCGTTTTTCGGATTTTATTTTGGTTATTTCTTTATTCGGTCCGAACATTGTTGACCGTTGTTGTACTGACTCGGTATGTAAACAATTGATGACTTAACACAGCTACTACGTACTCCCTTGATGGACTAGTGCACTTTATTTGTGCTCTGGCCGACTGACAGAGGAAGACAATCTTTGAAATGCAGGAATTATTTTTATGTTTGTGAAAGATCACATGTAAAAAAATGATAGGTTTTTAAAGTATTATATGGGGCAAACGTGTAACCGGAGACTTTTGACAACTACAGATGCCCAGTGACATATAAACATTCGTATTACTCTTGTAATGAAGATGCCCTCGTTCCTGCTCACATCCAATATGCTACCCGCTGCTCACAGACCGCACGAAACGCGATAACCTAGCAACGTGATTATTTTACGTCGCTGTCATGTGAGGGAGAGAAATCTCCCCGGCCAAATTTCGTTGTAATGCATCATGGCACTGCCTCGTACAAAAAAAGGTTCTATACTTAAAAACATTTTCCATATTTAACATTGTTCAAGCCTTGTCGTGGCGGTGGGGCCTAGTAGCCTGTGGGGAACCCAGGCGACGCCAATTGAGCCGGTGAGGTACTTTTGCACCCCTCTTATAAGAAGAAGGGGAGACCTAACAGCAACAGGAGGCGCTTTTGCACACGGGGCAGGGGGTGACGATGGGAGAAGGGGAAAGGAATTAGGAGTCGGTGGGGTTGTCCTGTAGTGCGGAGCAACCCCATATGTGAAGGTGGAGTTGCTCCCTTTGGCGGATGACTAGCTGTCGAGGTGCCCTAATGATTTGTTGTGCCAGAGCACGTCACCAAAGGCCAGAAAACCACCAGGGCCAGTGAAGGCGCGTCAATGCGTTTCCCCGCGCCAAAAAGAAGGTACATGTACTTGCATATCTTTGGTAACTATAGAAAATAGATATAATATTTCAATTTTTAGATCGTCGGAACCTGGAGCTCCAGGGGAGGGGGTTGATAAAATCTTCCCCGCACAGCCACTGGGGGAGGTGAGCTCGACGGGAAATCTTGACGCGGCATTCTACGTGCTCGTGGATCTCGGCGGCGACTGGTGCTGCTGGGTGTGGTGTGAACCATGTCGGTAGTTGGTTGGCGTGAATTTCTGCTTATGTCTCGGCGTTGTGATGGTGTCGGCCGTTTGTGTCGATGAGTGAGCTGTTCGTGCTTTTCGACCTGGTCAGTTGTTTGTTCAGGGCATAGAGATATGTGTCGTTCGTGCCGGCCTGAGCGATGGTTCGCTCCCAGCTGGCCCCCCGACAATCCTTCGCCCGTCCGGGTGCGGGCCCAGTTTCCTCAACCGTCTTTTCTTAGCCAGACAGCAACATCAAACAGGAGATCATTTTCCACCTCCTCCTACGCGTTTCAAGCTGCCCGTTGAAAGTTTCATATCCTGTCCCGGCCCTAGCCACGTATCCCCAAAAAGTTGACATGAATGTCGGGAACCTGACGAGATATCTGCGGCCGTAGGTTCTATCCTGAATAACATTGGGATTCTAGTTGACTACCCGCAAAATGTCACGGTCCAACACCGATTCCTTCTGGCTGGTTGTGTGAGGTGTTTGGGTGGACTGAGAAGTGGCAGTATGCGGCCATATCATGGGGTCCCTAAGAATACGAGGAGCTTCTCCCTATTCACTTGCCTGAGCTCTTCCCTGACGATCTCAGCGATGAGCCAACCCTGAGCTCGCCAGTGCGGACCCAGGAGCGATTTTCCGGGAGGTATGGGCCACCTAACTCTAAATACATAAATTAGGTTCACACCTCTGAGGCTAAGTTGAAGGTTGCGTAAATCCAATAGGTTCAAGTCAGGGGTAGTAGGTTTTTGTTCTTGTGTTTCACGACTTAGCATAGTTTCAGGAATTAGTAGTTCCGAGGTTCGGTTCTGTCTCATGATTTGATAGGGTTTTGAATATTAGGATTTAACATCCTCAGGCTCGAATGAGAATGGGATATGGGATGGAACTTCTAGGAGTGGATCTTCTAATGGATAATCAAACTCATCATCAATGTTTGTTAACAAGGAGTCGAGTGAAGATGATGGATCACGCTCTACAGGATTAAGTGGAAATCGAAACACGCGTCAGCGTTGGTATTGATTCTTCTGACTTAAGTCGCCAACAGACGAGTCTGGATCCAGGGCCTTTTCAATTGAAAAGCCATTGAAGTGGCTTGTGCTCTGTGATGATAGTAAACATATGACCATATGGATAAGGACGGAAGGCTCTTGTGCCGAATATATTCGTTAGGCATTATTTGTCTGTAACACTGTAGTTATAAACGGCTTTGTTAGGTGATCGGGATGCGAAGGCTATAGGGTGGTCTTTGCCAATTTGGCTGTGTGACAGGATTGCTACAATAGCGACATCTGACGCGTCACATGTAAAAATAAACGGTTGGGTGAATTCTGGGTAGATCAATACGACTCACTGTTTTTCGGGTACAAGGGTACCCATTTGTATTCGGACTTCGGTGAGATGGTCGGATTCGGCGTTGGATTGCTCTCTCCAGGTGTATCTCGTGGTGTGCGATTTGTTTCGATACGTCTTCGGGTTGCAGAAATATCTCTATTTTTGCAGCTCTGAAATTTGCATAGGGAAAATAACAAGTAGTCCATATAGGCACGCTTTCGGTTTTGACCGTTTGGTCCCGGAGTTACTGCTTAGTTACTGCATAGGCTGCTTGTTAGGGTGGGGCGTTAGAGGAAGCTGCGGGGGAAGTGTTGGTGGGAGGGGGGGTGAACCTGCAGTCATGTTGGAGGATTTCTTCTCTTCGATTGCGTCTTTGTCCGAATCGGACATCAGACGGAAGAGAATGTTCTCGGCGCGATCTGGAGATAGTCTGGTCGGAGGTGGAAGAAGTTGGTAGGCCGCGCAACGTCGCGAAGCGCGGGAAGGCCCTGACACTAAATAGTACCAGGGCGGCACTCCGAGCTCGGATCCAGAGGTCCCGCGATGACGAGTTCGAGGCGGCGTTAGACAAGAGGGCTTTCCTAAAGGAAAAAGTGGGGACAACGAACTCAACGGAGGCACCCGTAGTGCTGGAGGATGTGAAGATGTGGGGGCGAGGACATCAGGGTGGCAACGGACGCCAACCTGAGTGTCATCCTCGGTCTAACCGGGAAATCGGCGAATATACGTGGCGGCTACGCCGCCAAAATACAGACTGACTAATTGACGCGCGCATTTCCGACTTGGACCGATCCTGTGGGACGTCGGGTACGACTGGGTCCTGCGAGGCCGTCTCTTCCCCGGGATGGGTGTCCTTTGCTACGCGGATGAGACCCTCGTGTTTGCCCGGGGAAAGACATACAAGGAGGCGGCTCGGCTGGCCGAGGTCTGTTTGGACCTCGTGATCAGCCGAATAGAGAGGTGAGAGCTTCAGATAAGGATAGAGAAGACCGAAACCCTCCTCTTCCGCGGGACCGGCCGCAAGGGGCCCCCACCGGGGGCCGCTCTGCAGATTGGAGTGGAGAGGGTCAGGTTGAGCCCCCACATCAAGTACCTGGGGCTCATCCTTGACGGAGGGTGGACCTTCGGCCCACACTTCACTATGGTGAGATCGAAGGTCGTGAAGGCGGCGAGTGCGCTGGGCAGACTCCTCCCGAACCTCGGAGGACCCAGCGCCGCCAGCAGGCAGCTGTACTCCAGTGTCTGGCGACGTACGGTGCTCCGGTTTGGGCGGATCGTCTCTCTGCGAAGAAGAAGGCCTATCTGCGCGGAGCGCAGAGGGTCGTCGCAGTGAGGTCGATTCGGGGATACCGTACGGTTTCGTGGGCTGCAGCTACCCAGCCCCAGCCGTTGACCCCCCGTGGGAACTCGTAATGCAGAGGTGGGGGGAGGACCTGGCTCGGCAGCCGTACGGCATAGAGATAATGGCTGCCTTGCGCCCGGTCCTTGACTAGGCTCATCACACCCTCGAGGTATGCCCGAAAAGGGCGTGGTGCGTCACGTTCTGACATCAATTGACAGAGGGGACTTGTCAAAGTCGAGCATCATCTTCGCGATGCTCGGCAGCGACGAGTCCTACCAGGCGATGGCTTCCTTCTGCGACGAAGCCGACGATCGGGTGAGAGAGGAAGCTGCTGACGCGGCCTCCTCCCACCGACGGTGAATTGGGGTGCGAAGGAGGCGCTATCTGCAGCGCCTTCAGTAGTGCCCCTGTGTTCCGTGTCGGGCCGGAATGGGAACCCGGTCCACTTCATATAAGACACGGCGTCGTGGGGACTGATCATACAGTAGCCGGACAGTCCTCGAGGAGGTGAAGTCTGGCCTTTTCGCCGAGGCCAACCTGTCGCTGGAGGGGTCCTGTCGCCGGCAGATCCCGGACCCTCCACTAATAGCGGCTGCAGGCTCCCGTAGGGGTTTAGTTGGTATTGCTACCCATTTGCCGAGTCCAACATAGGTCTGGTGGTCTACCCAGGCCCCAGGTATCATGCGTAAATGCATTCCCCTTAGTCAACAAAAAAAAAAAAAGATCAATTTACTCACAATTGTCTCGTTGAAGTTTCAGATTGAATTTGCGGGAGTCTGACAAAAACGTTAGAATGTTTTTTTTATGTGAAGCTTAATGTCGTAAGAGTAGGAAACAATGTCATCTAAATAAACAAAGCATTGGATGCCCTGTAGTTTGGACTACAGGGCATCCAATATAGCAGTATTCAATCAACTTTGGAATGTTGCAGGAGCATTCTTAACTCTAAAAGGCATTCGATTAAATTCGAAGTGCACCTGCGGTACAGAAAAATCTGTTTTTGGGCCGTCAACATTGTTCATTCTTATTTGATGAAAATCGAAAGCTAGGCCGTAAGTATTGAAATATTTACATTTTCCTAATTGACAACAATTATTTCAGTAACATTCGAAGCATGAGTCACTTATGGTCAAGTCATTCAATTTCCAGTAATCGATTACTATTCTCCATTTTCGTTGCCCTGATGCATCGGCTTTTTTAGAGACAACGTAAATAGGGGACGACCATGAAGACGTCAAAGGTGAACTGACGTTCTGGAACTCTGTAGGATTTTGTATTTATTGGAACATAGTAGGTAGTGTAAATATTATGTTCGATGGCATCAGTAACTGTCAAGGGATCTCCAGGGAGATGGAAAATATCAGAACAGTAATCGTAAAGATCACTTGTCTACTCTGAGTCTAAGTGCGAGAACCGTAATTGAGTAAGCACTTGTTCAGTGCGTTTAAGGATATTGTTTTTATTTACTTCAGGGTATAATTTATGGTGTGCATTATTTTTTTCTAGATGTTAGATTTAAACTTAAATTTGGGTTTTTTTATTGGTGACTCCGAGATGTTGACGACAGAAATATTAATTCTAGAGTTAGGATTGACTTTGACAATACAATTGGGTACCAAGGGAGACTCTATTAGATTTTCAACTGAAACGAGACTCTTTTATATACGGATTTTGCACTGAACATTCTATTATGGTCTCGGTACGAGGTGGAAAATGTTAACGGTTTCGGAGAAGTTAGACGCTGTTAGATAAAATAAAAGCCGTTGCAGAATTTCCAGTACCCATATGTCCAAAAGACATCAAATCATTCTTAGGATTAGTATCATATTATTGGCGATTTATTCCTGATTTTTAAAAAATGATAAGCCACTAACGAATCTCCTGAAATAGGACATCTCGTTCGACTGGAAAAATCAACAGCAACTATTATTTGAATCTCTCACAGATGCTCTATTTCCTCACCTATATTGATCTACCCAGAATTCACCTAATCATTTATTCCTACATGTGACGCATCAAATTTCGCTATTGTAGCAATCCTGTCACACGGACAAATTGGCAAAGACCACCCTATAGCCTTCGCACCCCGAACACTCAACAAAGCTGAATATGTTGAGATAAAGAATGCCTAACGATTATATTCGGCACAAGAACCTTCCGTCCCTATCTATATGGTCATAAGTTGACTATCGTTACAGAGTATAAGCCACTTCAATGGCTTTTCAACTGTAAAGACCCTGAATCCAGACTCGTCCGTTGGTGACTTAAGTTAGAATAATTTGATTACAACATTGTCCAGAAAAAGGAAAAATCAATACCAACTCGGACGCGTGTTTCGATTGCCACTTAATCCTGTAGAGGGTACGCCATCCCATATCCCTTTCGAGCCTGAGGACATTGTAAATTCAAAACCATGAACCGCTAGCAAATCATGAGACACAATTGAATCTCGAAACTCTACTAAAACCCAACTGGACCCGTTGGATTTACAAAACCTTGACCTTAGCCCCAGAAGTGCGGACCTAAATATTTAATTTGAATCGCTACAAGTTCTTTCTCCTTTGAAAATAAACCCTGAAACTAACAGCCCTGTACCAAATCAAGAATTTCCTAAAATAAATGACGACGACGAATACACAAAAGTTTTGAAACGTTTGTGTAACAAACATATAATTCTTGACACGATACTAAAAAGTATAACGAAAATATTTTGAAAAATTCCCATAAAGTAATACTTATTCCCACATCTATTGACCTGAATGAGTTCAACCTATATATCTCCGAAATCCTAGCGAACACAGAAGACAAAGAGTATAGACGACGATATTAGAGACCGGCTGGCTCATTTGGTAACGTACCATGTATGGTAGTACCATGTATGGTAGTGCCATGTATGGTGCATGACACTACATCCTCTTATGCAACGGAATTGGGCTAGCACGACCTGGTAGGTACCTCTCGTTCACTTGATACCGCCGTAAAGTGACACTAAGGTGTCGCGATTCTTGCGGTTAGTGAGTTGCCGGTGGCCTATTGGGGAGGGGAGGAAGGAAGGAGGGCAACGCATCGACATAATAATTATGTGGATGTTCATGGGCGTCGGCAGTCGTAAAAAGGCTCCGATTTCTCGAATTTATAATATTCTCACGTATGTATTTCACAATACAAAAATAACACGTTTAGCATAACAAAATCACATATGCCCATCGTTAAGCAAAAGGGTCAATATTCTTAATGAAAACCACAATATACTAGTCGCTAATCACTTGGGTTCAACACGAATGTACAGCCGTATCCACGAGCATTAATACTGGAAAGGTATGAAAACAGACAGTGAAGATTATGTAAAAATGTGTAAACTATGTCAAGAAAACAAGGCTTTGCGTAAATGACGTAGAGCCCCTATGGAAATCACTACAACAAAACTTCCCAATTAATCGTTAATAATGGCCACTTTAAAAAAATGTGATGTTTTTTAATTTTTATTTATTAAAGCAATCTGACAAAACATGTTCTAAGCATTCAGTATCATTAGAAATTAATTTTACAGATCTTTAAATTAAAGAATTTTTTTGAAACGTAGCAAATCCATCCTAATAATTAATAAATTAAAAAAATTGATATAGATTTTTTTGTTCAAACCTCTTTAAAAACATTATTGGTGTTTGAGATATCATTTACGCGAATAATTCATAAACTAATGAAATTAGGACCTGCCATCCAGATTAAGGGAGAACTGTTGAAAACTTAGGAGTACTAATAAAACAACAATTTACTTAAAAAAAATTATTTGCTTATGCCCGTCTCCTCACTTCTGCTGTGGTAATTTTTAATTTTATTTCTTCCTTCATTACTTCAAACGCCGAATTGTTCCTCGTTATTGTGTATTGTATAATAATTCCTCCTTAGTGTGTATTTTTACATTCACATAGACTTTATCCTTGGCCCGATCGCATCCAAAAAAGTCCAGCGGAGTCAGATCAGGGGACCGAGCGGGCCAAGAAATTGACCCATCTCTGCCGATCAAACAGCCAGGGAAACAATAATTTTAGTATTCCCTCACATTCAGTCTCCAATGAGCTGGACAGCCGTCTTGTTGAAAAATCAATTCACATTCAGTTTCTAATATTGGGACACCGGATTCCTCTAGAAACATTGGGAGATCATTCTGTAGAAACTCCAAATAACTGTCGCCGTTTAAATTATCTGGTAAGAAGTGAGGCCCAATCAATATTCTTCCAATGACTCCAGCCCACACATTGACAGAAAATCTTCGCTGGAACGACTTCTTCTCTTTCCAATGTGGATCTTTGTCAGCCCATTGATGCAGGTTGTGATATTTTGTAATATCCTCTCTAGAGAACTTGCTTTCATCAGTCCATAAAATTAATTTTAAAAACAAGGAGGCCTCCATATCTCTTTCAGGAAGGAAACTGCAGCGAATCCTTCTTACAGGATCTTGGTCTTCTAGCAAGGACTAGAACGCAGTGAAATGGATACTTGTCATTATGGTGCATTGTAGTCCACATCTTCCACGAGGAAATGTTTAAATTTCGAGCTACTGCTCTGGTTCTGGTAGTTGGATTCGCTTCAAATGCGGCTATGATTTAATAATTGTTTGAGACTTTCACGTTTGTGTTGATTTTGTAGTTATCTAACGAGTTTAACGCGATACTTAAAATACCTGTTACAACTTGCAAAGTCTATGTAAATACCTTGCTCGACGTATTGACCGGGTTACACCAGCGGTGGTCACGACCCGACACCCTGCTTTGTTCTTCAACAGTAGGATCGTGTCTGCCTGGGTTGATTCCAGGTTCCTCGCGATGTATCCCATATTCGACTAGCCGACGAAATGTGTTGTAAAACACTCTGAAATTCGGCACCCTACGGTTCGGATAGCGCTCCTGATACATCCAGCGCGCCAAAGATCCATTGCCGTCCGCTCTACCGTACATAAATACGATATCACCATATTCCTGATTAGCGAAAATAGCTTAGCCATAGTTACTTCACAATAGGGCAAAACGTGCGTACTAAATGTCAACCCACTACCATAAACTACAATAGTCCACAATCAACACGTACAGGAGCGCAAAGCTAAGGCTAAGGCTGCAACTAGACACGGTTAAAGAAAAGTGTCCAACACTATGGAAACCTGTATGTGCAAGGTGCGTAACAGGCTACAACTAAACATTGTGAATTGTGCAGCAACACGTATAAGAAAATTAGGTCCAGTCACAGGGGCAGTTGTTACATGACAAATTCGAGATGCGGTGGTCCCTTCAAAACACGGAGTTACTGATTCTGATCACTATAACACGACTTTATTGCCTTGACAATTAAATCGAATTTTCTTTAATGTCTACAATTCTCTATTCATTGAGCGTTCTACCTGAGAGGAGAGATCAGATGTTTTTGGTCGACGCTTTTGTTCAGCGGTTCTGTGTATGTGTAATAGTTCTTAGACTTGATCTCACTACCATTTTAACCATAAAATACTTTATTTAAGAAAATCTTTCTTAATTATTACACCTAAAATTTCAAGGACCAAACTGAGGGAAAACTAATTAAATGATGAAGTAAGTACCCAATTTCATTAGTTTATGAGTTATTCGCGTCAACGAACGAAAACCAATTATGTTTTTTAATAACGTCTTATGGAGGGATTTGTTAAATTTAAAAAAAAAACTTTAATTTAAATGTCTGTAAAAATAAATGTCCAATGAAACTGAATACATAGAACATGTTTTGTTAGATTGCTTACACATCACCCTAATAAATCTATATATTTTTAGACCTCTAATTCTTTAAAGTGGCCATTATTAGCGATTAATTGGGAATTTTTTGGGTATTTTTGTCAAAAACTGTAAAAATTTGATAAAAGTACAGCAATCAAACATCGGCTAATATATCTATAGCTCAAATGCCCCTAAATAGTCTACACTAGCCTTGTCTTAAAGCTTTACGCCCACCTTCCAATTAGCGTGTATACCAGAGACGCATGCGAGAACATTCAAAGAATCTTCAAGGATATAACGCTAGAGACCACGTCTACATCAAAGATCACCTTCGTCTCAGGAAAGCTCTTTCGCCTATTTGGAAGGGGCCATCATTTTGATCAAATTAAACCAGCAGAAATTCCACGACCTGCTGTCTCATATACAAATAATGATACATAACGCCAAAAAAATACTATTTTTGTGCTTAGTTATCTTATTGCAGTGCCACGGCCGATGTACAGTGGAGTTTGTGCAAACATTCCACTCCAGTAGTGGCATCTACTTTAATGGACTAGGGCAAATGGGAATAATTACGGAAACATGAATATTATCAGCCATATAAACATATAGGTTCGACGCTCAAACAAATATTCGGTACTCTTGATGAAGACGATGCATTGAGATAAGAGTTCGCTATAGATTGCGTACGCGTTGGGATTAAGCGCGGTCGTAGGCTCGGGGCTTTCGAGGGCCGCCGTGAAACTTCTGTGACGCGTTAGGCCCTTCGAGCCGACGCTTGGTTGATTAGGTGGGCCAGGAATCCTGGGCGGATGCGGCGGAGACGGAGACAGCGACGGCGATGAGCTCGCAATCTTGTCCGGTCGTTCAGCTGGGAGAACGCCGCGCGCTTCTGGGGGCGTAAGATCGCCATTTCCTCCTCCTTCAAATATTGAGGTGTGGTGAATAACTTTATCGGACTTACGAGATATTGTGCCCGGTTGCTGATCTTGTCCTCCGTCGCACCCGCTGTCCACTCCCCGAACCTTTCATCAAAAAGGTATGTTGCGCAGTGCCGCTTCAGATTGTTAAGATGGTCGGCCTTGTTCGTCCACACACACGTACCTCGCATATACATACTCATACAATATACACAAAAAGCGCTTTGGTTTCGCCCAAGTTACGATACGGCCCGAAATAAAATATCCGTCCGTGTTGAAAACTCTCACCTTTCGGCGAGAGCGATACGAACAATTACGAGTTCGAGCGAAACAGAAAAGCCACTGTCGTTTAAATAAAATTGTTTCACACAGTAAGCGCGCTACAGCCCCGCGAAGCGATCCATTGCGACTAAATTTCCAAGAAACGAGAGGACGGGGAACGGGGAAACGGGGAGGACCCCACCCCGCACCGCACGCAGCATTTCTTCGAGTGGGGCGTTACATTCAAATGTTAACTAATTCTTGGCTCACCCCTGTACATTAAAGCCTTCCCCCGAAATCACTCTATCTATGGGTGAAAACCGCATGAAAATCCGTTCCGTAGATTTTGAGAAAATCCATCCACACACACACATGATATCGAATAATATAATCTCCATGATGATTGGCCGCTACTTTCGAAATTAAGAAACTGGAGAAGGGAAAATATGTGTAGACACTTTTAATTTTATCGTCGCGTCGTCATCATAAATAACGGAGGCTTTCAGTTTTTTTCGGATTTGAGCATATGTTGTGGAAGCGAAGGGAAGCCCAATACAGCGTCATAAGATTGCTATCAGTGCTCGTCTGACGACGAGATTAGGTTTGGGGTCGAAAGAGGGAAATAAAGAACCGAGCCCCCTTTCTCCCGCAGATGGGAGGGATGCATCGCGATATGAGACTGATTTGAACGTTTGGAGAGTATCACGACCGGGGGGTTCTCAGTTGATACGTATTCTTTGTTAGGCCACGCATAACTTTTTCCAGAGTGGACCAATTTTTTTTTTTTTTGATGCGCAGGACGTTGGTCTCGTAATAATTTTTATGCATAAATATTTATGCTAGATTGCCTAGTTATTTGAATAATTTCACAAGAAATGCAGGGAAATACAATCTGTTAAACACCTTCCGTTTAGAAACCGTCAAATAAAAGGTAAACATGTTTAGCAGGTGGATACTGTCTGTGAGTCGCTCTGCAGTTACGTTACAACATACCGCTATAAGTAAAAAAGTGCTGGCCAAGGGCGAGCCGGATTGGCATACCGAGTACTTACAACTTATTCATATACAGCGTGTATCACAGAATGTACAATGTCACGGAGCATATTTTTTCACCTAGCGCATTTAAAATTCGGCCTATGCAGGTCATAGACCGGAAGCCCGCTAGTCTCACGTACACAACTGGCACGCTTTCCGGTCCTTGAACTTGTGGCATTCGCTTCTCCATCGGTATACCACGGTGGCCACATTAATGCTGAAAATAATAACACTACATTCTGTGCAGTTTACAGTGCACATTGTATTATGATTTATTGTAGTTTATTGGCCACATAGGGTCATATTGTATCTTTATTGTAGTGGTCAATACTTATCGCATTCCAAATATGTGAAATATCTTAGACAGACAGACACACGTACAGCGGAGTCATATTAATAGGGTCCCGCTTTTATCGTTATGGTATGGAATCTCACAAAATCTGTATGTCAAACTTCTGTCGAAGTTGACACGCGGTTTATTGTGGGCAGCGCGTGACACTAAACGCATCCAAACAGGAACGGTTTCGGATCTTCGGAAAAAATCAAAAAACGAATTTGTTTGATGTCTTTTATAACACCTAGGTGTAACCCGGAAACCATTACATATCACAAGTCGTTAAAGATAAGCAATTAGATAGCTGTAGACACATAACTTCATAACATCACCAGTTGTTTAAATGTAATTGTACGAAAACATGTTTTGATATCTGGTGACGCAGGCGATGACAAAAACATACAAGTCTTTGTATGATAACACAAAAGCCGTGTGAATAAAGTTAATGCCAATATCTTATCACCCCATATCAGTTGTTTTAACTTTAAACAAGCCTGTTAGTAGTTAATCAAGCCTGTTAATAGTTAATCAAGCCTGTTAGTAGTTAATCAAGCCTGTTAGTAGTTAATCAAGCCTGTTAGTAGTCAATCAAGCCTGTTAGTAGTTAATCAAGCCTGTTAGTAGTTAATCAAGCCTGTTAGTAGTGAAGGGTAAAGGAAATGATGACGTTCAGGAAAACGGGCCGAAATTGAAATTATCATCGCATTATATTATGAACTTTATTTGTACTGAAATTATTTTTAACCAGGCTATAACGAAATTATTATTGAACGATACTTAGAATATTTCCATCTCACTTTGCCTTTCATACATGACCACAGCCCACACTAGATTTTTTTTATGAGATAGGGGGCAAACGAGCAGATGGGTAATGACTACTGCCGTCCATAGACATTTGCAAGACTAGGCGGTCTCTCGGACGTGTTGCCGGCCTCTAAGATATGCTCCTTCCTTGCAGGTCCCTAAGTCGTATCGTGTCGGCAGTACCGAGCAAGGCTGCTTCCACTTTGTTTGACTTCTGTTCCCCGTCTTATCTCAGTAACAATGCGCAGGAGACCATTTGACTGACACGACGGAGAACTAAATCTTGCTCACATGACACCCGTGTAAAGGGACATCTTCGGTATCGCGTTTCGTGCGTTCTCTGATTAGCCGGTGGCCCATAGGGCGGGAGGAGAATGGGAGTCAACTCATCAGAATAGTAATTATGCGGAAGTTAAAAGGCGACGGTAGTAATCAAAAGGCTCCGGCTTCTTGTAGTCTTGTGTTGACCCTATAATATAAAATAAAACCTAGTAATCTCCAGGCCAGGGCTCCATCCATATTCAGATACCATATCGCATAAAACAACAGCCTATACTATTTCTATAGGATACCCGACGAGAAGTGTCTTACCATACACTCTTTTGCATTATTCCATTGTTTGGTTTTATTCCTTTCTTTTTTATATTACATTAAGGTTAATTTTTACCCGAATGCGTCAGAAGCAGGGTAATGTTTGTCGAGCGTACGTATGTACTAATGTACCACCTATGTAGATTTCTATGTCCCCCCTACAGTGTGAAGGTCTTGACGGATCTTCACGTTATAGCAGCATAGAGATAACATAGGGAGTCGACAAACGTGTTCAAGGATATAAATTAAAAAAGCGCCATGGACGTTTTTCTGCGCAATGCGCATGCGAAAAAACTATAGTAATGCATTTCTCGTCTACCTTCTATATTCAACAACACGAACACGCGCAATCAGCCTATGGCTTCCATACTATGAATATACGTCGTAGTCGTTTTGTACACATGGCCGTAGAACAGGGCTATCTTGTTTTGTAGCGGGCTAACGATTAGCCAGATTGTTATTGCGAGACGTTCTTCGATAGTTTCAGCCTCATTAAATTTCTTTATTTTAGTTAGTGACTGATAGATACAAGTATGAAATTAGGCCAAATGTTTTGATTGCAAATAAAAAATAACGTAACCACAAAAGCTTAGTCGGGAGCTACGCTCCCGGTTAAGGGGCTAGTATGCGCGAATGACTTTGAGTATTCGTAAAAAGTTGTAGCGAATAGTTTCGATATCCCGCCGCCGTACGAACGGCCGCACCAGGCGCCGGCACAACGCGAATACATTCCCCGCGCAATTTATTAGCGCCATCTGTAGGAACCCTTGCATACTTCTTACTAGAATAATAAACATTCAATACTAACAAAAAGTATTCAGTTTTGTCGATATTTGAACCTACGATCATTTTGTTGTATTTATAAGTTATCGAGTATTGTATAAAACACACATAAAGTACCGTTAATATATCAACTTAGATGTTCTTGGGTTTTTGATTTTGGCCCATTGTCGTTTAATCCGACTGTGCAACGATAAGTAGGATTATGTGTTTAGCTGTCTGTATTTATGTCAGTAAGCGTGTAAATATGTATGCATGTATATATGTTTGTTTTCGCTTTCAGATTTTGATGATTACATCACTCGCACCGTTTTGATCCTCCAAGTGTCCTATAGATATTTTCGCCTAATTGGGCGCCGTTTTGCATTAGAAGCCAACTTTTAAAAATGAAAATCACCATGTCACGTGGGGTATCGTTGAATAGATATTTTAAAATCATGATTAGGTTTTTTTCTATAGCAAGAAGGGGCAAACGAACAATCGGAGCGTTTTGATGACAGCCGACGCCCACGGACATTCGCACGAGAGTTACGCAGACGCGTTGCCCTCCTATCACATCGCCCACAATGGGCCACAATGGGCATGTATTGTATGTATGTATGAATGTAAGTATTTTTTTATAGACTAGGGGGCAAACGAGATATCGTGGACTTTCTAAGACTACTGACGCCCATGAACATCTACATAATTACTATGCCGATGAGTTGCCCTCACTTACCCCCTACATTGGGCCACCGGCCACTCAGAAACCGCTCGTAACGAGACACTGATGATGTCACTATACGGCGGTATTATGTGAGCGAGAGGTACCTCCCCGGTCATGCCGGCCTAATTCCCTTGCATACGAAGATGTAGTGTCCTGCACTATGCATAGCACTATCGTGTTATACTATATAAATAATATGTAGCATGGCACTACCTCTTCAAAAATATATATATATCAATGCATGTATATAGGTATGTATGCATGTATATATGTATGTATGCATGAATGAATTAATGTTGTATGTAAATATGAGTGTATATATGTATTATTACAATAAAACTACTTGTACGGATTTTATCGCGGTTCATTAAATTATTTATGTAGCCCAATGTTTCAGAAGCTTTACAGCGACCATGGTCACGGGTGGACTGAGATGACAGTTGTCCTGATGTACCATGTTTTTAAACGTACCCGAAGAATTATAATTTTAATTGTTCCGATTAACACAAACTGTACTTATTATATATATGTTTGCGTTAATCGGAACAACTAAAACACACTTCTAGGCACTCGGAAACGCATGCTGTCTCTCTCTTGCCGAAAGGTGCGGGGGCGATAGTGCCGTCCCGCTTGCGGCCCAGCCCTTTCGTCCTTATTCAGAACGCGGTCCGGAATAATTGTTATTCCGTGCCGTGTTCGGAACTCGGGCGAAGCCAAACAGCTTTGTGTACACATATATGTATAGTCTGCTATAGTGTCATCGCACTCGACCGCCACCTCACCATCGCCATCCGGACCACCGCGTTCTTCACGCTCAACACCGCCTACGTCACAGCCGTGACGTGTGGCCGCCTTCTCCACCGGATCGGTCGACGCGACGCGTTATCGTAGTTTCGCCGCCGCTCTGGAGAGCCCCATACAGGTACGCCCAGTAAAGTGTGCCACTGCCTCCCCTCATCTCTGCCTACTGGCAAAGAGCCAGACGCCCAACACCCCATTTCTCAAACGCCGCGCAGGCTAGCGGAGTACCTTCCGATAGTCGTTGAGTTTCTGCCAGACTGGCAGAGGCACTTCTGCTGCGCCCGAAACCTTTCCAAAGGGCATGTGCACAATGCCCTTTGGAAAGGTTTCGGGCGCAGTCGCCTGAGGAGTTCCGGGCAGTCCAGTCACTACTGACAGCCCTTACGGAGAACCCGTCGGTGCAATGGCACTGCTACTCCCCAACCTCAGACCTCCCCACCAAGGTGGGTATTAGAGGTCTGCCACTGGGGACGGACACCAAGTGCATCGCCGAGGAGCTCAGGCGCCTAGGCTTCCTGGTGCGCTTCGTGCGGCATATACCAGCGAGAGGCGGGAGACCCGGCTGTTTGTACCACGCGCAGCTGGACTGCCTGAACAGCGAGGAGCTCGGACGCCTCTAAGAGGTGACAGAGCTCCACTGCATGCCCGGAGTAATCGTAGAGGGGTGGAAGGGTAGGGACCAGCTCAGTATCACCGATGTCAGCTCTTCGAACACTCTTCTGCGCACTGCCACCGGGAGATTAGGTGCGTCCGCTGCTGTGGGGTACATGTAGTCGGAGACTGCCCGCTGCCGAACGGAGCCACCCCGACCTGCGCCAATTGCAAGGGCCCGCACACCGCTAACGACCGAAGGTGTAAGGCCTTCCTTAGGGAGGCCAGAGCCCGAGGTATGGCCATCCGACCACCCATCCCACCCAAGCCCGCTGTGCAGGACCACTTTCGACTGGTCCCTCACGGCTGACACCACGCCGCCTCTGCGCCCGCGTCTCCGTTTGCGGAGGGAGGGACAAGTCGAGTACGGCCCAGGCCGGGGCGGTAAGTGACCCCGAACCTAGGCAGGTGACGGTCAAGCCCAAGAGGAGGCGCACTCACAAGTGGAAGCCCCAAGCTGTGGTTGTCCAAAGCTGTCATCCTGTGCGCTGAGTACCCACACAGGCTAGGGACCCGGAACACGCATGCTCACCAACACGCGCACCAACTCACCACATACGGCAGACACCAACTCCAACACCACGAACATCAGTCCCCCCACCTGCGTGGGGACCGAGGCGCTCCGAAGGGGAGCGTGGCCAGCGCGACGAGCCCAGAGTCCAGGCTGACGATCTCAGGGAGCTAATCCGAGAGATCGACAGGGAGGAGCTGAGGGCGGTCGTGAAGGTCGAGCTGTCCCGAGTGCTCAGGGACCCGCGCATGTGGGTACAAATCATCACGCACGGGGCCAACCAACGGGGAGCCAGTGATGGATCGTGACGAGCTCAGGGTCGCTTACTGGAACCCCAGAGGTATAGGAGGCAAGGGCGACAGTCTTCGGCTGCTCGCTCAGCAGTACGACTTACATGTCATTCTGCTGGGCAAGACTTGGCTGAGGCCGACGCAAAGTTTCCGGCTACCGAATTACGTCGCGTATCGGAGGAACGAGGTGTCGCCGAGCGGCAGGCCGTACAGAGGTACGGCTGTGATCGTTAGGCGGGACGTCGTCCACGACGAGCTGAGACAAGGCCCCTTCACCGACATGGGCTCGACTGGCATAGTCGTTCACATGGCGGGGGAGGAGCTCAGGATCTACGTAGCGTACAGACGTCCCGGGAACAGCTTTGACCTAGGTGATGTCCACAACGTTCTGGGGAACGACGGCCAGGTGTTGTAGGTCGGCGTACTGAACTCCAAGTATCCAGCTTGGGGATAGGCCGTCACGAACAGCGCTGGTTTCAGGCTGCAGGAGGATTCGGAAGAGCGCGACTACACGGTGCAAGGACCACCGTGTCCTACACACGTGCCTACGGATCCCCTGCGCACCCCGGACGTTCTGGACATCGCCCTACACCAGAACCTTAAGGCCACGGTCAACATCGAGGTCCTGTACGAGCTCGATACTCAACACTTACCCATTCTCGTCACACGTAATTCCGAAGCAATCCTTAGGGAAGAAGTGCGGACCAGAGAGAGAATCGACTGGGCCGTCTACCAGGATAGCATAGTCCATAGTCGAGTTCTACGTCGCTGGGCAACTGTCTACCCCGGACGAGGTGGAAGCCGCCGCTCGCCGCTTCACGGAAAAAATCCGGGAGGCGCGGGCGGCGGCGACCACCGTTGTACCGGTGACAGCACGCCGACGGGGTGAGCTCTCCCCGAGCCTACTGGCGGACCTGCAGAGGAAACGTCAGATGAGGAAACTCTGGGCCCGCACCCGTTGTCCGAGGATCAAGGCATAACTCAACAAGCTGGCCGAGGAACTGTCTGCGAAGGTGAGGGAGTGTCGTGGAGCAGGCTGGGAGAGTACAGTCTTCCATGCCGGCGAAAACGACACCAACCTGCACGCCCTAAACAGACGTCTCACGAGGCCAGAAACCACCATCACTCCACTCCTAGACACCACAGGCGCGTAACACTACGCAGCGCAGGCACGCGCCGAAGTGCTCGCATCACATCTACACACACAGTTCTCACCACACCCAGCGGTGCGGTCGTTCGCAGAGCACCACGAGCAGTGCCAAATCCGAGAGCTCCATCAGAGCCCGACTCCGCCACTCAGCGGGACGGATTTCATCTCACCCTCTGAGCTGCGGAAAGTCGCACTTCGCCTCTCGAGGCGCAATGCTCCAGGCCCCGACGATATCCCCCCACAGCGCTGGTGATGATAGGCGAGCAGACGTGGCTCTCACACAGAACGCGAATGGCATTCTCCAGACTACCCACTTTCCGGAGACCTGGAAAGAGGGGAGGGTCATCGTTCTGCCGAAGTCGGGCAAGCCCCAAAGCCTGCCCGGAAGCTACCGGCCGATAACGCTGCTGTCCCACATCGCCAAGTTGTTCGAGAGGCTTCTGCTTCGGAGGCTGAAGCTGTACATTCCCATAAGGGATGAACAGTTCGGCTTCCGGAGCGGCCACTCGACCACGTTGCAACTGACGCGGATGATCCACCACTTGTCTGTAGACATGAACAAGGGGAGACACTCTGTCGCGGTCCTTCTCGATATGGAGAAGGCCTTCGACAGGGTGTGGCACCCGGGTCTCCTGTACAAGTTGGTGGACGCCGGCGTCCCGCTGGCGTATGTGAGACTAGTGGCGTCATTCTTGGAAGGTAGGACCTTCCGGGTAGTGATGGAGCGGAGGCACTCTTCGGTGAAGGCCATACGTGCCGGAGTGCCACAGGGCAGTTGCCTATCCTTCGGGAGAGGGTGAGGTGGATGTCATGCTCGCGCTGTTCGCCGACGACAGCGCATACGTTACCTCGTCTCGAAAGCCGGAGCTCACAACTTGGCGCATGCAGCGCATGCTGGACCGGTGCCGGAGTGGTTTGACAGGCGGCACATGTCCGTCAACGTGGATAAGACGACGGCGCTATATATCAGCAAGAGACGCTCCATGCCGGGGCGGTTAAAATTCAGAGGCCAGGATGTGTCTTGGGAATCCCTGATCGTGTATCTCGGATTCAGTATCGACCGCGCGCTTCGGACGGGCTCGCAGTTGGACCGAGCGGTCAACCAGGCGAGAACAGCGCGCGTCTTGCTATGGCCGGTACTAGCGTCCTGACTTCCTACACGGACGAAACTGGGGATTTACAAGACATATATCCGGTCAGGCCTCACTTACGCCGCCCCCGCATGGTACGCGCTACCCTCCCAGGCCCAGCGGAAACGCCTGCAAGCCCAGCAAAAATATATCCCTGCGAGTCATCACGGGAACAGGTCGCTACGTCCGTAACGACGTGATTGTGCGTGAATTGCGGATAGAGTCGCTGGATGAGTTTGTGGTTCGATTGTCGAGCGCTATGTTCAATAGGGTAGACAATGGACCGCATGCTCATCTACGCGACCTGGCCCCGCTGCACGCGCGACCACCTGACGGGAGACCGTATCCTCCGTGATCCACCAAGCGGACTAGGGAGTGCGTGTCCTGCGATCCGGACGAAGATCACACATGCACATGCATAACACACCCAATCACTATTTACCATCAGCCACAACACACCACACAACACACAGGGCCTAAACAGGCCAACTTTTCCCCCCTGAGCCCATAAGCCACGATGGCAAACCCGCAATAATTGCGGCCCCCCTACCGAAGGGATAGTTGTCCCCTCGCGATCCCACCCGGGTTATGAGGTTCGCCTCGGTGCCCGTAACCCTCGCAGATCATCTGCGAAGATGACCAGGAGTAGTTACTGCATAGGTGACTCGTTAGGGTGGGGCTTTTCAGGGTTCGTATTGGTGTATTTTTTGGCCTTGTCATTTGTTGGGGTCACCCATTCCTTCTGGGAGCTTCGGGGTTTGTTTACAAAATACTTTCATCTTCAGTAAGGTTCGGTAAACTGTTATTAAAGTACTTTGTGAACGCCGCGGCGTTCCCGTGCGATTGATGTCCGGAGGTGCCGGAATTAGAAGGGGAAGCTGCGGGAGAAGCATAGGAGGGAGGGAAGGAGAACCGATGGTGGTTTTGGAGGACTTCTTTTCCTCCATCGCGCCGCTGTCCGAATCGGACATAAGTCGGAAGAGGATGTTCTCGGCGTGTTCGGGAGACTCGAAGTCGGAGGTGGAGGTAGTCGGGAGGTTCGACATTAAATAGTGCCAGCGCGGCACTAAGAGAGCGGGTAGAGGTATCCCGTGATGAAAAATTTGTGGCGGTCCTAGCGAAGAGGGCATTCCTCAAGGAACATGTGGGAGCAGTCAACACAACGGAGACTCCAGTAGTGCTGGAAGATGTGGAGCGGTGCGGGGCCGAGGACATCAGGGTGGCAGCGGAGGCCAACTTGAGCGTGATCCTCGGTCTAACCGGAAAATCAAGTCAATCAGCGAAATGGTGACAGAACGGAAGGAGACGAATTCCGTCGTCTGCGCGCTGACAATACCCGGCTACGGTGGGAGCTGGGCAACATTAGAGAGGAAATCCGCGCATACAGGCGGGACTTCGAAGAGTCCCGCAAAAAGACGATCGAATCGACTCCCGCATATCGGAGCTCTAGCTGCGGTTCCCTCACGTACTCGTGCGAAACATTCACACGGGGCAATTCGGCTCGGGCACAGCAAACATCGAGCTACTCGCGGAAGCTGCCAAGAACCTAATGCAGGCCGGGAGCTTAGCAGCGGGGAGGAGCAGGGTAACCTCCACCTCCAGCAGGCGCGCCCCATGCAATGATTCAGATGCCTGGGAAAGGGGCACGTTTCCAGCACATACCCCGCTGTCGTCGACCGTAGCAAGCTTTGTTATCGCTGCGGTCTGGCCGCCCACAAAGCCGGTGCTTGCAGAGCTGCCCCACACTACGCGGTGTGCGCGGCCGCCGTCAGGCCGGCGAGCCACGTGATGGGGGGCATGGCGGAAAGCCCTCTGTCACCCGTAGGAAGGTCGCCCCTCGCACACAAGGGGGCAAACGAGCGGGGTCGGCGGATTCCTGCAATCCATGTCCGAGTGGCGCATCAACGTCGCGGTCGTCGCCGAGTCATACGTTGTGCCCTCGGTATCTCGTCGTTTTTGGGTCGCTGGTAGGGCAACCAGTCTCTCTCCAGGTGTTCATGGCCGGGGACCTCAGTTCCGAGACCACGGATCTCGTTCAGCATCTGGAGGAGGGCACGGGACCCGGACTCTCGGAGTCACAGTTCAGGATCCAAGCACACCGGTCGACGATCGACGCCCTCAAGCGCCTGCGGGCGGTGATGCATTTAACTTCCGTCCCCCGCACAGAGTGAGAAGGTATCTCGTGAGGCTGTTGGATATCTATCCGGTCGCAGAATGGTCCTCGAGAACCGGTCGGGGTCCTTGGAGTGGCGCCGAGTCTGCCGCGGGGTCCCACAGGGTTCTGTACTTGGACGAATTCTGTGGGACGTCGGGTACGACTGGGGGGTCGGGTCCTGCGAGGCCGTGTCCTCCCCGGGCGGCGTTGTGGGGACTGTCATAACGTAGCCGGACAGACCCCGAGGAAGTTAAGTCTGGCCTTTTCGCCGAGGCCAGCCTGTCGTTGGAGGGGTCCTGTTGCCTGCAAATTTCGGGATATATTCTTTCTTAGAGAAACACAGTGTCGACGTCCTACTATTGCAAAAGACGTTTTTGAAACCGTGTGATAGAGATCCGAAAATCCGCAATTATCTATTAATTCCGAATGAGAGGTTGCAATTCCAAAAAGGTGGCACAGCTATTTGGTATAAGAGGGCATTACACTGTGTCCCCCTCGACCCACCCGACCTAGAAAACATAGAAGTTGCAAACTATGTGTCAGGTCATCGATCAATCATGCTAGTTTCTGCATAGCAAACACCCGGCAAACATATTTTACATAGCGATATAAAAACTCCTTTATTTTTAGATCCATCTGTAGTTATACTGAATGTGAACCCGTCTACCCATGCCCCAGTCATCCTATCTAATAGTCTTCCTGCAATAGACGACGATGAAAAAGGCGAGGTACTAGCCGACATCATGGGCCCCCTAACACTCTACGGCAGTGAAATTCTCCGAGTAAACTCTGTGAAGTATCTCGGAGTCACTCTTGGTCGTGCTCTCCTATCACCTTCAGAGAGCACATAACTAAGTTCAATAAAGCGCGGTACGTCTTACATAAGCTTTATTATTTAATAAATGCTAGAAGTGAGATGTCTCTCAGACATAAGCTCACACTATACAAAGCCTGTATCCGCCCGATACTGTCATATTCCAGTGTAGTATTCACTCTCGCAAGATCCTCTAACATTTTGCAGAAAGTCAAAATCGCTTTCTGCGTATAGGCACCGGCTGTCTGTGGTTCGTGCGCAACTTTGACTTACATAAGGACTTTGAACTGCCCTCCATCGGAGGACACTTCAAAGACATTTCAGTTGCGTACTTCGATCAGGTGCCTGCCACCCAAACCCTCTCGTCACAAATGTGATCCAAACGGTGTGACAATCACGGGTCGTCGTTCCCGAGACGTTCTGTCGGACGAATACAACCGCATCACGACAACTGTCAAACACTACCAGTAAACACGCTCTCAGACACGGCACCGCACATCCGGTGTAAAGACACGCAGACGCCTCCGAGGACGTTTGCGAAAAGTACACTACAACCCAGACACACGTCAAGTCAGACAACAGCACTCTCATCTCGAAATTCCCGATGCGCCAAACTAGGTACCTATACAGTCGACGGCGCTTCAAGCGAAAGAACTCTCGCGCGTGCGCATAATATGCATAAATTTACAATTCTTTGTTGGATTTTATGGTAATTTTTGGTTATCTTCTTATTCGTATAGTATTTTATACTTATTTCGAATTATTCATTGAAATAAATTTAAGATTTTTGCGTAAACATTTATATTTTAAATGTTTTTATTTTATTAATAGGTACAATTATTGTTATACAATAATACACAAAGTTTTTTTATATTTATTTCATATTTGTATGAAGTAAACTAAAATAACTCTTTGGTCCTCAGAGAATGTTAAATAAATTTACGTATATTTCACATTAGGTACATACTACATACATATAAAGATATTGCGCTTACAATTTGTGAACTAACGTTGATTACACTAGTTACCCAGTAGGTAAACATGCAGAACACTATGATATAAAATCCAGCGAGCAGCGCAGAGGTTCGCGCGGACCGATAGTTGGTGGTACTACCCCTTTTTCATCAGTCTGTTGGTATCATTCACCATTACTAGTATGTTACAACGTTCAAAATTAATGATACAATAGTAATATACTGGTTTATAGATATAATACAGTAACATTTTAGGAAAACTAAATACGAAAGTTATGAAAGTGAACTTACTCATACAATGTAGTTATGAAAAGAGGCAGTCTGCTTATTTGCTGCTTACTATACATAGACTTTCAAGAAAAAATAATTTTTGATGCAGGGATTAGAGAACCAAGTTATCTGGGATCGATTAGGAGATTTTCTAGTTGCGCCATAATAGATTTAAAGGGAAAAACAAAATTAGCGTACAGATACTACCGGACAGATAAATCATTTACCTTTTTTTCTCTTACATAAACTACAAATATAATTCTATTTCATAAAGAAACATTTCATTATCAGGGTTTATAATCACAAACACACACTTAAACACTACAAAGAAAAAAGAATAATGTACATAAACACACAAGAAATAATCACAAAAATAATCACTAAATTTTATAAAGATATTCATAATTTATACGCAGTTTGATAAAAAAGAATAGTAATAAATAACCACAAAAATTAATCTAGTTTTTATATTAGAATGTACTTAATGTGTATTGTGTAAATAATGCTAATTCAATATAATATCGAGAATTATATCAACATTATTATTTCATTTCAATTAATTATGCGTTCTGGTCAGGAAAAGTGGCAGGATAAGCGACATAAGTACTACACCCATGACGGTCTAGCCGTCACTATCGGGTGCATGGAATTTGCAAAGGATGGTAAATGTTTTTTAATTGAAATCAAAATCCGTAAGCGACAAAATGTACTTTTCAAAACTAATGAATGAAATATACAAAAAAAAAAAAAGAAAAGATTTGTATGGAATAGGTAAAGTTTGTTATATTTGATATTTATAGAATATTTTCCTGCAACTTTTTGATTCCTATAATAAAAAAAAAAAATACGATTTGGGAAGACCTGTCTTTACGATTTTGTTTTATCTTACAAAATTAAGTTAATCTTGTTTCGTATTCAAGATGTTCCCCCATCATGGTTCAATCCTTGTCGTGGCGGTGGGGCTGGGGTGAACCCAGGCGAAGCCAATTGAACCGAGGGGGATCTTGGCACCCCTCTTATAAGAAGAGGGGCTTAAAGATCAGGAGGATAAATCGCTCTCGGTATCTCTCTTATAAGAATAGGGGGCTTAAATATCAGGAGGATGAATCGCTCTCGGTACACCTCTTATAAGAAGAGGGGACCTAAAAGCAATAGGGGGTGGCTCTTTTGCGCACGGGGGAAGGGGCGAGGATGGTAACCTCGCCCCATTGCACTGTCCCAAAGTCGGTGGGGTTGTCCTGTAGTGCTGGGCAACCCCATCTGTGGAGGTGGAGTTGGTCCCTTAGGGGGCTGACTAGCCGACGAGGTGCCTTGATGATTGTTGTTCCGGGGCACCACACCAAGGGCGGCACTGATGACACTTGAGGTGGTTTTCGTGGGTATTCAGCACCATCATGTACCGCGAGTCCCACACACCACTGTACTCCACCCAGGGCCGGTGAAGACGCGTAAATGCGTTTCTCCGCATCAACACAAAAAAAAAGGTGTACAAGATGTCAAATATCTTCATAATCAACATATATTAATTTCGTATTTATATAAAGAAAAATACTGCTATAATGTATACAAATATAACATGGAAGGATCATGACCAGCCCCTTAAACCGTCGAACTTATCTGGGCATAGTTTTGAAATTCCTCTGTATTCTGCCGTCGACGCTACTGTTGTTGTCATGTCAAGCAACGCTGCGAGTGTAAAAGTTAAGAACTAAAATGTATCAAAAAAGGCAGAAAATGATTTACTCTATTTCAATAAGGCTAGCTTTATTGAATATCGTATAACGCCGAACTCTTTCTGGCGCAATTTCATTCAGCCGTATTCATTGTAAACAAACTAAAACGGCCCTGTTTTTGAAAATGGCTAGCCGTAATGAAATACAGCGATTTAGACAATCCGACTGCGACATATATAATATTTCTATAACAAGCAATCGTTAGATTTGTCTTGATGAAGCGATTGCCAAGATATAGGTACATAAAAAATGCATTGCGCAAATAAATGTAAAGACGAATTAATGAAAAAATATTTAGTGTTATTAGTAAAAATATTTAGTGTTAGAATGTACCACGCCTAACATTGTGTCTCTTTCGAATTAGACATTATCATCTTAGGTTGGCTTCCCCTAGTGAATAGAGATTTATATTATTTCTATGGTTATCTTACGACTAAATAGGCAGTGTGGCATCTGGTTTTGGATTGTCCCAAAAAAAAGTACATAAAGTACGAAAACGCTTTATAAAAATTTAACCCTCATGTGTCAAAGTCATTGTCTTCCTCAGCCCGCAGCTGTCAACTTAGCTCTGTTTTTCTAAGATTTATTGCACTTTTCTACAACAATCTGATAAACTTTGTAAAAGAAATGCGTCGAAAAGTTATTTTGATATTACTAGCTATTATAAGTATTTCAACATTATCCACGTTACTTACCGGATACGTGCAAATAGAGATGGATAAAGTGTTGTTAGATACGGTCGCTGGAGCAGTCGGTGCTGGCAATTTTTCTTATTGGCAATTAGGGCATATTGGACCATTATTAGTTGAATTGACTTCAATCACTGGTGACGCCGACCTTTATGTAGCTGACACAGTGAGGTACGTTTTATGTAGATGATGAAGATTTTTTTTTTAGGAACATACTTATATATTGTGTTGTCAGTCTGTAAGAGGTAACACCACTGCAGTATTGCAACGGGACCGAGAGTACCGCATTAGCTTTTTGCCTTTGGAACCTTTTTCTATTAAAAAAAAATTTGTACAAGTGGGCAAAGGTGCATTCAGAGCCTTCCCATTTGGTGACTAACTGACGCCCATATTCATCCGCATATTGCTGTATTTGAGGTTCTCTCTTCCCCAAAGGGCCACCTGAAAATCAAACCACATACAAAGGTGACGCTAGCACCTCTATTTTTGACAACCCTAAACGAAAAAATTTAATAGTCATATTTCCTAAGTCCTGCTATTGTAGCATCTGACTATTTTTTGGGAAGATGTTAAGTAATGTTACGAACTATTAACTATTTACATTGAATAAAATGCTAATCCAGAAAGACGCTTGAAAAAAAACATTTTCCAAAGTTATATCATTATAAGTTTACGCAAAATGATGAAGGATTTGCATATTTTTTTTACCCTATTAGGGTACTTTTATAATAACCCTTCATATACACTATAATTTTTTCAAAAGACATGTACATAGAGAGGAGAAATAATTTGTTTACTGATTTCTAGTGAACTTTCTTAATTCCCTAATATCTCAAAAACGATTCCAAAGAGCAATAGGTGTTTTTCTCTAAGGTTTGTTTGAACAAGATCTATCAAATGAAGCGATAAACTGAGAGTGGTCCTAACTCAGGGCCAATTGCACCCTGTACTAAGTAGTGAATTGATCAGTTACGTTTATGTTTTTAATTTATTTTAATTTAATAACATTCTTAACCACTTTCTATGGCAATGCTGATAACATAAACACCATTTATAATGTTAACCAATATCTAATAAATAGTGAATGTATTTTTTTTTTATTGTTAAAAAATTACAATGTGAATTGTAAGTAAGTTTGAACATTTTTAGGACAAAGTAGATATTTGTTGTATATAACCAATAAAACGAAAGTATTGCTTATGATAGTTCACTAAATTTAGTGTCATACCAGAAAATATGCTCATCGTGTGAGTAAGATAGAAACGTACAATGGCCAAATCCCCCAGGCATGTCAGCTCTACAGATGACTAGCGGCCGCCCAATCACCATATAGTAAGAATTTCAAAGACAATTAGGTTTTTTTACACTCTGAGGTTTAGCATGGTATCTTTCAAAACCCTTATAAACGCAATGAGGTAAATTGAAATGAGTGAACTTTAATGTACAAAGAAGCCTATAATGGACTAAAACCTTCGTTTCAGACCTAGTTATGAAGTGGATAAAAATAATTTTAGTTCAGCAACATGTGGTCCAGATATCGTCAATATACCTGCCGAATTTCCGAGGCCGATTGGTACGTATATTCATATTTTATTTATATTTGCTATTGACTTAAGTCCTCAGTTACAGGTTTTACGTTATGGACATGTGAATCTTCATCCAAAGTAATATGTTAAACCTTTGAATGTAGGAGACGGCTGATAGCAGTAACATCCCAAGGTGTTCAAAGAGTTTTGTATTCAGGTATAGGTGTGTTTGGCGACTGGTCTCACTCTGTATCGGAGTACAACATCCACGTGTTCCTGGACACGTCGGCTATACTCAGCGAAGAGCAGCTGCTTGCTATTGAGAAGGCGCAACGATTTCCTGATAGAAGCGGTAATTTTACATATTCTATTTGTGTCAATGCTGCAGGTCGTATATGGAGAGAAAGATAATATGAATTTTATTGGTCATGTTAACATCACTATTATATATTATATTTTTTTAATCGATATACACAAGTACTGTTATGAAAAGAGGTAGCAAACTATTATCTACAATATTTAATAACCTTCAATGACTCCTTATTTAGTAGTTATAAGAAAAAAATATTAAAAAATTGGATCTTTGAGAATTGTATTTGTATTGATTGATTTGATAATAACCAAAACCGGGGAAACTCTCCATGTAAAAGATGTAAAATTATGCACTGTAAAAACAATTCGAAATCATGCGCGTAAGGTCCGCTTTGCAAGAACGTATGTCTTTACACATACACGGTATTTTATAATGACAGTTCAGTATAAGTCGTGTATCTTGTACTTTTGTAAATTCAGCCCATATAAATTGCACCTGCCTTGGTAAGGCAATGGACACTCAAGGACTGCAACCAAAAAACGCATTTTCTATTTCAGACATTCAAATTGAAACAAAGAAAGCAAAGGAGAGGATAGCCACAAAGAAAACAGAAGAGGAGAAACCAAGATTTATTCGTTTGCTCAATATGTTGGACGCAGTGTTTGAGATGTTTCTATTATAGTTAATTGTTCTGTATATAGAATGTACTGCGGTGTTGTCCCTACAGCAGCGGTTCGTGAACTGGGGACTCTTGTGGATCACTCTCTGTCTTGGATGAATCGAGGACTACTTAGCTGTACACGCGTCTTCACATCTGCCAAATAACAGGGTTCTGTCTCTACGGTACGGAATCGCTAGTATCTCTATGGAATGGTTGCTTAAATATGGGGTAGATATAATAATTAGACGCTGGACAGGAGTGATGCTAGAAATGTGAGACTACGTGAGATGAGTTCTTTTAAATTAACTGCCAGCAAGCCGCAGTAAGTTTATGATATAAAGGCTCTTCCTACAGTTCTTACTCATTCATTCTATTTTTAGGTTCGCAAACAATGTGCCAGAAATTGAAACCATTGAAATATGTTATTTACCTGCTGTGCTGTGTTAAAGTACTGTAATCAGTGAATATTTAACAGGAAAAGGCCTGACTCCCCTTTCAACTTCCTATATTAGATAAGGTAGCCGACCGATATCATCTGATACAGTTACGGGATAAGGCTAGGACGATGGAGAATCAGTGCTATTCTGGACTGAATAATATAGTCCGGATGTATGCTGACGTGACCAGTGACCAGGCAGAGCGTCAGTGATTCGATAGATGTTCGGTGTCTTCATCGAGTTTGCCGCGCTTTACGGTGCATGCCACAAATAAAAATAAATTTTAATAATTTTAAAGTACAAAAACTCCAAAACTATACAGCCAATACACTTGCAGTATTAAATAATTTATTCGAGAAATATATTTTAAATATTACATTAATAACTAGGCAAGCTTGAATTGTAACATTGTTACACTCCAAAATATTGTATATATAATGAATTACTTTAGTGTAAGTTTAGTAAGTTATCCTCTAGAGTATTCTAATAATAAGTGGCAAAATCCTTTTTAAAAACGAATATTTAAGCTGTTGTCAAATAAAAACTTTCAAATACGTGCTTAATGTTAACATAATAGGACATTATTTAAATATCTGTATTGTGTATAGAATTTTATAAAAATGAGACAACTCCGAGACGACGAGATAAATCCATAGATGTAGATAGAAAAGTCCAAAGAGACAAGACATTTCACTCTCTCTCTCTTTTCATTAGTTTGTCTATGCGCAATTAGATAGACAAGTACATAAATGTATAGTAAAGCATTCTTAACTTGTTTCTGTGTAAAACAACGCACTCGACGTCAGAGCCGCCTTGTAGATTGGCCGTCAATGGCCTCCCTTCTCTATCTATATTGCGTCTATGGTCAACCCACATAACTTTTGTGTGATGTCTGTGGCCCTTATTCTGTAGTGTGTGTTGATGGGTCTGTTTATTTACTTACCAGCCGTGTTGTTATATTTTATGATTAAAAAAAAATTATGAATCCTAAACAAGATTGTATACATTTTTATGTCTATTATACTTTTTTTGTGCTATATGAGCCGTGTTGTTGCAGCAGTGCGGCCAAAACGGGCCGGCACGACGAGAGGTACGCACTCGTATTACTCACGCAGAGCAATGATTCTGATAGGTATTGTCGGATATTAGCATAGAAATAATTATATTGTAATATTTGATCGATATTACAATGTACCTTCACGCCTGTTGTCCACGAAGAGGTAGAAGCATATATCAATGTTACAATATACAGCTTATCAAGGGTTCACAGGATTTCTTACAGTCCACCGATGACATGCGTTTTTTCCTAAGCACCTAAACCATTCTTGGACAGAGTTCTGGTGAATTGCTTTCCATCTTAAAAGCGACCCAAGGCTAAAATAAAAAACAACTGTTAGTGATTTAAAAATCAACAGCTGTCTATGATTTCCACACATTTAACGTTTTGGGGCGGTTACATTGTTAAGGCGTTAAGGTTATTCGATACTTAATTCTAACTATCACATAATTTATAGTGGAGTCCGAACCGGAACCCTTAAATCGAAATTTGTAAATTATTTGTCAGTTAAGTTGCTAAGTTAATCGTGTCTAACATGAAACCGGCTAATGTTACCGTACATATTATTTTGTATTACTTAGAAAGACTAAATTCTCTTAGTCTTCACATTTGTTATACCTACTGTAGTTAAGCAAATTATATCAGAACATATATGCTTTTTTATGCTTCGTTCATAGCATGTTTTGAACATCGGTGGCTTTGTTTAGACGGCATACTGTCTTGTGTTTATCGAATTAAATACACAGTTGTGCAGTGTTCCAAAGAGAATGTTTTTAAATTTGCCTACATTAGGTAGGTCCACAGTTGTGTGGACATCTTTGTAAATGTAGGTAGTTAGTAGCTAAAGTTTTTTATTGAAACAATTGTTGTTAATATTATTCTAGTCAAAATGATATCTATGCTCTGAATAAATCGCATAATGAAGTTTGGTTTGTTTTTTTTTTTTAATACAAATTAAATATCTACCTATTCTCTTAATTTCATTGGATTTGAAAAAGCGAAAACCCGTTGCCTTGTTATGTACTTTTATGTTACAGCCAGCGTCACGCGTTATTATCACTACGCTAAGAACACCTCATTCGCTAAACTCATGAGTTAATATACATACAGAAGGGATACCATAGGAAATTATGTGCACGAGTGGTGTTTTCTCAGAGGGACGTACTACTGGTGCCCCGCCCCTACAGTTCGTCGGACCTAGCGAAAACTTTTATGTCTTTTGGTGTAGGTAGACGATAGGGACAGACCCCGTCTTTTCCCGCAAATGGGAAGATATGTACTTATTTTTGGGACCGAAAAGGATGAGACGGTCCCCTCCCCACCCTGGTGGGACGGTGCAAACACGATATCGTTTATGGAATAGTATACTTGATTTCGTTTATTGGGCTTGTTTGGAGAGGCTGGCCTCCTCAGCACCCTCTCACGAGCGGGGCTTGATTCGTGCTCGAAATTAGCAAAAGCCGTAATCATGATTTAATTCTGATCAATCTACTCTCTTCGCGATTTAGTGGTAGCATTTGATTCAGTCTTCGTAGCCTTTGCAGTAGGCCTCGTGGCCGGTGGTAGTTCGCTAACGAAACGATTTACTACAAAAAAGTGTGTACTTAAGTACGCGCGTCGGAAGTTATACTTCTCTGGCGTAACAACAAAAAACTAAAAGTGTTGACTATAGCTTCAGGATGTTGGTTTTTCGTACAACGTGCGCGCGCATCATACAAATTTATTTATATGATGCGCGCGCCACGCGACTAAATAGTAATAAAAGTTTGCATTACAAATGTTTAAACTATTTAATCTTTCATCATCATCATCATCCCTTACCGGTCCACTGCTGGACACAGGCCTCTTTCAATTAAAGCTAAGACGACCGATCCCCTGCTACTTGCTACTCGCATCCATCCCGCACCGGCCACTGCACGGAGATGGTTTTTTCTCCTGGTGAATGGTTGAACAACACTTCTTTTTCCTAAACGCGGCCTCCACTCCAGAACCTTACTGGCCCATCTGCCATCTGTTCTTTTGAGGGTGTGATCAGCCCATTGCCACTTCAGCGAGCTTATTCGTCACGTGATATCGGATACCGTAGTTCTCTGCCTTATGACTACTTTACGAATTCTGTCGGACAGTGAAACACCCAACACAGCACCTTCAATAACCCGTTGAGCTACCGAAAACTTGCGGACCAGTCCTAAATTTAGAGGCCATGTTTCGGCCCCGTAGGTCATCACGGGGAGAACGCATTGGTTAGCGACTTTCGTCTTCAAGCTCTGCGGTATAACGTTAACATCACTATTATATATTATATTTTTCTAATCGATGTGCACAAGTGCTGTTATGAACAATAATAGCATATCGACATTGGTCGCACTCCTCGATGCAATTGGATTGGCCTTATTTGACCTCCCGGAATCAGAACGGACATAAAAGCAGCGTCATACAATGGTCTCAGTACTTCGACGTATCGCCAATCGACCTGACATCGCTGTAGAGCTTCCAGACCAGCCCAGGTTTCGGCCGAGTGAAACGCTTTTTCATAGTCCACAAAGGCAAGGCACAGGGGCTGATTGTACTCATGTGTCTTTTGTATAATTTGCCTTGTAGTGAAAATGTGGTCCAAGGTGCTAAATCCTCTGCGAAATCCAGCCTGCTCCGGTGGCTGGAAATCGTCAAGCTTTGTGATGAAACGATTCGTCAAGACTCTTGAGAATAACTTGTAAATGTGGCCAAAAAGTGAAATTAGTCTGTAATTTTGAATAAGTGATTTGTTCTTTTTATTCATTCTTAAAAACAAAACAACGTCTCTTCCAAGCCCTGCCTTGGGTGGTACGCCTCGCTGAAGGACAGAATTAAAAATCTTTTCTAGCTCTCGTAAGACAGGTTCGCCTCCTGCCCTAAGAAGCTCGAATGTAATTCCGTCGTTGTAAGAAACGGTAGCCCCAGGATCAGCCCTAACCTTTGTGAGATGACTTTTTCAAGCTTCTCCACAAAAATCTTCGACCCTCTATTCTGCTCAATCGCTTCGGTAACCCGTTGAGTAGCGAAGGTCTCGGTGTATTACTTTGCGGATTTGCTTAGGAAGAAGCTTGAAATCGGCAGACGTAACGTCTTCGTGTGCCCTGCGTTCCTTCATTAGTCCAAGCGTCTCATCTGAGAGTAGCTTTACTGCTCGTATACTTACTCCTGCAGTATCCTTCACTCATGGCCTCGTCAATTGCCATTGTAGTTTCCGACGTATCTAGGGCAACGAACAAGTTTTTTAATTCCAGTTGAAATTTTTAGGTACCTACCGTGGTTCGCTGGAAGTTAGGTCAGAGTGTTAACTGTACTATGTGAACACGCTCGCGTCGAGAGCCCATATTCAGAGAGCCTCTAACCAATCGGTGGTCACTTCCAGTTTTAAACCTGTTGGCCACGGAGACATCCCTAAACATATGCTTTCGGCCCGTCATAATATAGTCAATCTCGTTCCTTGTCACAGTATCGGGGCTCTGCCATGTCTACTTCCTATGGTGCCTCGTCTTAAAGTAACAATTCATTAAGAGGCCCTCTTTCTCGAAAAAGTTTACCAGCATTTGACCTGCGATTGCGACTTCAGACTCCACATGGTCCCAGACTTGATTCGACATCATTTCGTACTTCCACTTTGGCATTAAAGTCCCCATAACAACATTAAAGTGGGCTTTACAGGTGTTATGTAAGGCCTTTGAGATATCCTCATAAGTTGCCTCCACGTCGCAATCTCAGATGAGGTTTCGGACAGGCGCTACTGCTGCCTGTCACCGATAGGATTGAAGGTACCGCCATCATTCGGCGCGACGGCTGTCCGTGCTCTCGTCTACTCCACTGTCACTATGAAGTAGTTGGGACACCAAACAACTAGGCGGCTGAAGCCTCCTAGATCCTAAGAGTCTATTCCCTTTGACGACTTTTACGTCACCCAGGGCTTGGATTCTTGGATGGGGGTATTCTTAGACCGCCCCCACACAGCCTATACCTACTTTTTATATTATAACCTATAACTTCTGACATGAGTATGGTTAGAAATTAGACGCATGGTACGGGAACTTCCAAATAATTAGTATGCGATAGCCTAAAATTAAATAAAGCCTAAGATTAAATAAAACCATAAAAAAATAACACAATTATTTATTGCTAAACTCATTAATAATAATAAATAACAGATCTTTGTTAGGACACCAGTGCAATAAAAAAATACAACAACACCTTCCGTGGGTCTTTTTCACTGGCCTGCGAGGATTGCGGGGAGGCGAACCTCATGACCCGGGACTGATCGCGAGGGGCAGCTATCACCTCGGTGATGGGGCAACCCACTTATCGTGGTGGGTTGTTGCGCACCTAGGCACGGAGGCCATATGGCCTGTAGGTGTGGTGGGTAGTGTAGCGTGATGTGGGATATGTATGTGTGTGAATGAGCCTCGTCCTGATTGTCGGAGCCGAGGAGCCTTCTCCGCTTGGTGGAACACGGGATACGAGCCCACGCGGGTACGGCCGCCCGCCAGGTGGTCGCGCGCGTAGCGGGGCAGGTCCCTCAGGTGGGCGTGCGATCCATTGTCTGCGGCACTGAACATGCCTCGAGACAATCGGGCCATAAACTCACCGACAGACTGGATCCATAGGTCTCGCGCGATCACGTCGTTCCGGACGTAGCGGGCGGCTCCCGTGATTACTTGCAGAGATATGCTCTGATGGACTAGCAGGCGCTTCTTTTGGCTCGGGGAGGTGAGCGCGTACCATGCCGGGGCAGCGTGAGTGAGTCGCGATCGGATGTACATCTTGTATATCCCCAGTTTCGTGTAGTGGAAGCACTTACAGTAAATGATCGGTGGGCGCAGCTAAATGCCTTTTCGATTGATATTGCTATAGGAACTGTACGCATAAAGATAACATAGACAGGGAAGGGACCACAACCTAAAACGCGGCCGTCTAATTCGAAAGGGACAGCAAATGTAACATTATAGTACAACAGTAAACTGTCTGTCTCCCTCTTTTAATTGTGATCTCTACTCAATGCCCATGCGAGCTTGTACGTAATAACGTACCCTCTTCGGCGAACATGTCAATACTAGTAACCTTCGCTAGGTTCACAGGGGACGTATACTCCCTGTGATTATCATTATCCCACTTTTACTATTTTGTAAATTTTAAGCGAGGGCGCACAATTGGAAGTTATTGTGTTATATGTTATATGTTTCGTGTACAGTCCCTACATTCAGTCATTGAAAGTATGTACTCAGAATAATTAAAACTCTAAAAAAACTGTGCGGGACGGTTGGTTATGGCAAATAATTCAGACGCACACATAAGTGCAGGTCTTAAAGATTTTTTTCATCACCATTGGGGATGGGTCGGTACGCACCGCACCTCCTTCGACTCACGCTGCAGTACGTTCTCGGGCCAGTATTGCGTGTGCAGCGAACTGGGCGGGGTCGCGATGGGCACGTCATAGACAACATTTTCGCATCGAATGCATTTCTATGTATGTAACGTCTGAATTATTTTCATTACATTGGGAAGTTTCCGTATTTTTTTTAACCGGATGAGAAATTGACTATAGAATGACTAGTTGAAAGATAGTACATTACTAATGAAAAGCATGCTGTATTCTATCTCCTCCCTCCTTAAACCTAAAACACCATTTACTGTTCAATTATTCCTTACTAAATATATTGTGCCTGGCTTTAAAACCGCGTCAACTTCTATAACAATGTCGCGTGCATCAGCTACCAACTACCGGACATCTCGACACGTTCAATTCGCAGCCATCAGATACAACACGTATATTATTATCTACACATACTATAAAACGAAGTCCCGAAGTGAAATCTCGCGGCATGTCCAAAGGCATCTGTCCCCTATTGAATAAGAGGCTTTAATACTGATTTTACTATGAGGGTTTTCAAAAATTGGTTTGAAAGAAATGCAGTTCCTTGCATGAAGACTAAGAGAGCAGGACCTAGTGCTGTAAGCAGTGAATTAGTTTCTAGGCCCTCCAGCGCGGCGCTAGGTGGACAGAATGAGCCAGTCAAGATACAGGCACAAACAAGTTGGCGCCACCGATACCCAGAGCTGGACTGACCCCGCCGGGGCCTTGGATTTTTCTCCTTTTTGAAAAGTTGACTACAAAAAAGAGACCTTTCGAAGTTAACAGAGTTGACGTTGCCCAAAACAGGATGTCCTAGACCTACGCATGATATATCCGGCTCAGTCTATGTGTTTCTACCTCAACATAATTTTACTCTCTTTTTTGCTGATTTCTGTTGTCCGTGGACACTTTTCATACACGGGGCTGGACGCACCTGGTCTGTAGTATACATGCTCAAAAAGTACGTTTCACTTTGACAACAGGCTTTGATTGGCCGCAAAACAACAACTGGTGGAGTGATAGTTCTTGAAACCCCCATAAGCAACATGTAGTAGGTGAGTTAGTCGGTTTTTCCTGCTTTCTCGCTTTTCTTGGTGGCCTTGGTGGCGAGTCTCGCCTTGCACTCCAGGTACACGCCGTCTAAGTCGAAAGCGGCCTTCATGTTGTCTTTGGAGAACAGAAACCTGAAATAATATTTGCAACGAGTTAGATGTTATAGAGACCAATTTTAGCATAAAGGAGCAAATGAGTAGTCGGGATCTTTTGGTGACTATTAAGGTTGAGTTGTTGTGTTGCTACCTCCTTCCGCTAGGCCATCTGAGGTGTTACAAACCTCACACCATGACTATCCCTGGTCGTGCCTACTGCTGACTCCTCAAAACAATGTTGCACATCCAAACATTGAAGTGAATGGTTCGTGGGTCAACTGCACATGTTCGTTCAGTGGATGTAATTTAACAAACGAGCTTTTGAATGCGGTCCTAATCGCCTAAAATATATCCAAAGTATTTTTTGCAGCGGGAGTCACCTTTCGCGAGAGAGGGGTAGATTTAACCCTACTTACGATAGACGCTATGTTTGCGAATGGGAAAACTAGACTCCAGGAAACCAGCAAACGAACTTGTCAAGCAGTTTAATGAAATCCATATGCAAACTGCAAAAATAAACCTCGGATATCATAAGTTCAGGGGCCACGAATGGTGGAGTCAAACTCTGGACCGTCTGCGTCGTAAAGTCAATGCCGCACCACGATGTTGGCAAAACTCGAGACGAGGAAATCACACAGACAATATATCACTGCAGGAAGCTCTACGTGTAGCCAGACCAGAATACAAAGTGGCCATGAAGGACGCTGAAATTAAACATTTTGGAGATATTGCCGAGACGGGAAATGAAAATCCTTGGGGTTTGGCACACCGAGCCACGATTGGTAGATCTAGCTCTCCGAATGGCGGAAAAATCCTAGAAGGTTATTCTTACAATATCGAAACTGCTATGCATCAGCTCCTGTACTCCCTATGCCCAGATGATACTACAGAAATTGACAACAACTATCACAGACAAGTGCAAGTGGCGGCTGCATGCTCATGCCCGCAGAGCAGTCGATCACATTCATAAAAGCTTACCGAATACAAGTCCCGAATTAGTCGGAATAAATCGAAAGATTATCAGGAACGCCTGGACGGCTTCTTCCGTAGAAATGATGCTAGTGTACACAGCGTGTATCAAAGAAGGGGCCTTTCTAGATATCTGGAAGATAGGTTCATTGATAGTGCAGCCAAAGGGAAATGACAATTCATCAACAGATCTGGAGGCCTACCGGCCCATTACTTTACTGCCAATTGTAGGAAAAACTTTAGAACGTCTCACAATAACTTGCGCGCCCTGTTTGCATCGTGATATATCTGAAAATCAGCATGGATTCGTTAGAGGGCGCTCAACTGTAAGCACATTAAAATCAGTGTTCGAGATAGTAGATAATTCCACATATAAGTACGTCCAGCTCGTCCTTTTGGACAATGCATGGTGGCCAATGATACTGTTAAAAGCAAAAACCACCGGTATCTCGCCGAACATCTATCAGACTCTCGTAAGTTATTTCTGTAACCGTTGTGTTGGCCTCACAGTTGGCCACTGCACGCTTTCAAGGTTTCCACAATGGGTTGTCCCCAGGGTTCGGTATTGGGCCCCACACCATGGAAATTCCTCCCGGACGATATCCTTAAATTGTCGAGACCAGAGGGTGTAAGCTTTGTGGCATACGCAGACGATTTGATGTATATGTGAGCAAGGTGCTTGGGACACACATACACACAGACGATGCTAGATCCTTTGCGCTGCATGCAGTTTTGATGGGCGAGAAGACCGCCAGCTCTTTCGAGAAGGTCACACGTGTCTCTACCTCCTCGTGGGGTGTGCACTTAGGTTCCTGTACCACAGAACCTATTTTACAATCCTGACATATGCTGCAGCGCTTTGGTGTCGACGCTCTCACTTGTATGTTGTACGTAGTGCATTATTACGCACCAAAGACCAGCTTTGATTTTATTGACGATGGCCCACAGGCCTAAGTTCTGTGTACGCGTGCAGAAGGAGTGCGTGGGGCTCAAAGGCAAGGAGCGTAAAACAGAAAGAAAAGCGCAGTCGCGGACGACGTCAGCTCCACTCGGCAGTCACACGGGCCGCGTGTGCCGACGGGAGGGAGCTGTACTGCTTCTTCCCAGAAGTTACAACGCGCCTGGCATATCAATGGGTGGAACTTGAGTATGTTATTTCACAGATACTCACAGGGCACGGGTGCTTTAGAGGTCGCCTGCACAGGATGGCGTTATGTGACCTGTCATCATGTCCTTGCGGTCATGAAGCTGAAACCTGAGACCATGTACTGTGGGAATGTGACTTGTACAAAAACGAACTAAATATTATGTTGGACGGCATCCAACGGACGACAGTGGGCCCAGTCTATCACCAGGATTTGGTCGCAACGGAATAAAGTTTTAGGCAATTGAAGACATTTGCGCATACATGGCACGCGAAGAGGAAGGATAGGTAACGACATAGCTACATCGAGATAATCAGGACTGGCGAGGCCGATGACAACTTCTATATTTGTGGTGTCAGACCCCAGAAAGGGGAAAGTGAAATAACGAGAGGGCACTTAAATATTGTGTAGGGAGTCAATAATTGCACGTTGCACGAACAAATCCGGTGAGCAAACCCCGTGCATCTCCCATGATTCGCTCCGTATACAGAGATGTGGGTAGAAGCATGGGTGGAGGTGGGTGAGTGTTATTACCATGAGCAGAGAGGCTGCGATGTCTGGCGTCGATGACTCGCGCACGGTTGCAAGAATGGCGTCCGCGCAGACGAGAATATATCTCTCATTCAAGGATCATGATTGATTGGATTGGCCCTATTCCCTTAGACGGGTTTTTTATCGGGCATAGCCCACCACATCGACAGAGGCCACCACTTGTGACCCTTCGATATGATCGCAGGGACCCCGAGGGAATGCTAAAAACTGCCTTGAAACCCGCAAAGAATTTAATCAGAGGAAAATAGGAGGAGAACGAAGTGTTTCCACTACCTTTAGGCCGGTGCATTTATTTTATAGCATAATGGGGCAAACGATCAATCGGGGCTTTGATGACTACCGAAGCCCATGGACATTCGCATGATTGTTACGCTGATGTGTTGCCCTCTTATCATCCCCCTCCCTCCAATTGGCCACTCACAAACCGCACGAAACGCGACAGCGACGCTGTCTCTGTACGCGGGTATCAAGTGAGCGAGAGGCACTACGACCAGGGGGTCGTTCTGGCTCAATTCCGTTGCATAGGTGATTATAGTGTCATGTAACATGCATGACACCACCTCCACCTATACAGCATGGCACTACCTCCTCCGATGCAGCATGGCACTACCTCTTCCTAAAATGTCCCTAAAACTCCCAACATGTTCCTAAAATGTGTATAATGTAAGTAGGAAGTAGTAGATAGAAGAAGCAAAGCATTTACTTGAGTAGTTTCCCCGCGCTGTCCGGGTGAGGTCGCCTCATCACCTCCTGCCCGTCCTTGAACAGCAGCACGGTGGGCAGCTGGCGACTGGTCGGTCCGTCCTGGATCCGGTACTTCGCTGCTCCTTCGGGATATCTACATAACAATGGACAGTGCGCTTGTGTTTAACATAAAAACATTAGCTACCTACTACTGCGCTACGTTGCCCAAATCCATGGAATATAATGGGATAAATTTGAGGCAGTAACAAAAAGGTCGGAAAAACAATTACCTATCATTTTCTGTCAGAAACCATGACCCATGGGCAATTTCTCTTTATGTATTGGGAGGCAAAAAAGCATGCGGCGCCACATGATAACTATTATATATGGCACTACCTCTTACTGAAATAATTATTTAATAATAATAATAATATGTGTGGACTCATCACACCACGTAAGCCTAGCCTTGTGCTAAGTACCGTCAAGACTTGTTACAGGTACTAGACAACAGCAATACATTTAATATTCTTATAAATTTAAGGAATTTTATATATTTAAGATTTATCATAGAAATACATATATAACATATAGAAACATCCATGACAACGTTACCAACTGAGCCAGCAGGTCGTCAATTATATTAGCAATTTGTATACATTAAATAGTTTAAATACAAATGTATAATAAGACTTTAAAACTACAATAGCGTAACAAATATAAGGTAACAAGCATGGCACACACAATAAATATAATGTAACACGCATGGCATAACAAGAGACAGGTATTGTCAACTTGTTACATTTCAGACAGTAATATCATGTTATGAAATAGTTAGCATCGACCGTCTGTCCATTAATAAATATGTACATATTGATTTTTGCAAAGCGTTAATGCCATGCTTTATTTCATTCGAATGGGGCTGGCACGACTCTCCTTCACATTATATTGTCGTAAAGTGATATCTTTCCTATCCCAGTTGCAGTGCGGTTTATGACAGGCTCATTGGGGAATATGAGACAAGAAGGGCAACACATCTGGAAAATGATAATTATTTGCATGTTTATAAATTAAAAGGATCATTTATTATCCTATAAAATATAAACTAAGCTTAAACAGTCATATATATATATATATATATATATGTGTATATACACATAAGGATATAATGATGATATAGTTCGAATTATGAAGCGAATCTATATTTATAAGTATATTGTACGTTGGGAGGGTACACGTACAATATTAATAAATGGCATTCAAAACAAATACATTACATATCTTTCCCCCATACATATAAAAGACCAAATAAACAAAATTACAAATTAGCTGAATTAGGAATGCCAATAATATCTGGCCATAACTCAGGTGGTGGTATTTCAATAGGTATATCCGGTGAGGTTGATCAGATCTGCTTTCATTTGCCGTACGATAATCCGGCTCAGGCGCAGGCTCGGGATGTATGGCTGTGTGGGCCACTACACACGCACTAAGATCTGCGTGTCCTCGGTGTAGCTCTCAATCTTCCGTTCTCACCCTATATGAGCTGGGTCCGTCAACAATCACAATTGTAACTCTCTGCCACTTTTCCCCTGGCCCGTAAATATTTACAAGTACCGGTTGCAATGCTGTAAACTTCCTAAGGGGTGATCTTCTTTGCGCCGCAGCTTCTAATTGTTGCGCAGGTCTCGACGGTACCGTGTCAGGATGGAGACACTGGACACTGCTGTCCTGTACCACCGCCCGTTCGAAACTTCCGCAGGCGTTTTATTTGTTGCACTGTTAGGCACTGTGCGAAAATAGTATAGCGTCTTACTCAGTTTCTCACACCATGGCGTACTGATACCAGTCAATTTCTTCAGTTTATTCTTAAACGTCTGTATTGTACGTTCTATTGAGGAGAGTACAAATGCCTGATACTATTCTTAGACAAGAATTCATTAAACTCTTCAGCCATTGTCCGATACCAAAATGTCTGGCAATCCCAAAATGGGCGGAAAATTTTCCTCAGCACAGTTACAACGGATGCAGTGCCCATCGAAGATACTATCTCAGCTTCAAATCGTTTGCTGTAACTGTCGATTAGAAATAGAAAGGTTTTATCTTGAAATGGCCTTGCAAAATCAATGAGGTTTATCTGGGGTGATCCATGTGTGCGGGTCTGTTGACGGATTATTCCTAACCATCTGACAGTGTTCGCATGCTTCCACAGTCCTCTCAATCTGTTTGTCAACCCCCGCCCACCATACATAGCCTCTAGCATATGCTTTCGCCTGGACAATCCCCGCATGTTGAGAATGTAAAAGCTTATGTACCTCCTCTTGAAGAGACGCAGGTATAATGCCTCTGATGCACCACAATAAACAATCCTTATTATGTGAAAGAGCCTCTCCGTGTCCAAAACGGCTGAGACATAGAATCGCTGTTGTGTCGCGGCCAACCATGCAAGACGTGAAACAAAACTTTCTGCAATACTGGATTTCCTTTAGTCTCAGCAGCAATTTACTGAGCGTCGATATTTCATCCACTTGGCTATTCCTCTGATAGCAACACTTCCTTAATTGTTTCATCTGTGACTGTTGCAGTCTCCAGGGTAGGTAGTAGGGGAGTCCATCTGCTGAGGCCATCGGCATTACCAATTAACTTTCCTGGCCTGTACTGTATCTAATAACATCCCAGTTTCAATGACAAACGCAACATTCGTGGAGATATCTGGTCCGGTATAGGTTTCTCCCTATTGAACAATCCAACTAGAGGCATATGGGCCGTCAAAATACGAAATCTACGGCCCGCCAAAAATTCATAAAACTTTGTCAATCCGAACATTATGGCTAAAGCTTCTTTCTGAATTTGACCATATCGTCTTTCGGGCGCTTGCATTGTACCATCATGATAGGTCTCTCAGAGCCATCTTCCATAACGTGAGCAATAAACGTCGGACGAATCACAAATGAGAAGTAGCTCCTTGTCTAGGTCATAGCCGTTTAGTCTAAAGAACATTTCTTGTAACTTTAGTAGTAGCTCCCGTAATCGACGGTTGTACTCCTCCCACGTCCTACCAACACGCTACTCCTTCCATATCTGAAAGAGCTGTGGACGTCCATCTCATTCACACGCATGAGACCGATCGGTGTATTAAGTGCTAACAGCTTCGCGGTCTCTTTGTCCACCGTAAAACGCGTGTATGGGTTTTTAAGGTCAAGTTTTGTAAAGATACGTCCGCCACTTAGCTTCACAAAAGCTTCTATGGACGGCGGTGATGGAAAAGAATCGGAAAAGTATCTACTTCAATTGTTGCATTTACCGTAGAACGATAATCGCCACATATAAACAAAGAACCATCATTTTATTTAACAATTCTTAAGGGTATTTCCCACTCTGAATATCTAGTAAGCGATAAAAGTCCTTGATCCACTAATCAGTTTAGTTCTTCTAAGGAAACGGAATAGGACGCACCTTTAAAAACCGAGGAGCTGCATTAGGTCGTATGTGTAACGACACCTCCAGTCCGTTATATAAGCCTAAACCTTCTTTAAATAACTCAGGGAATTCTTCCTTATAAAATGAGATATTTTCATCGGATCAACACAGGCCTGCTACCTCCACCCCTAAGGGTTGAAACCAATTCCTCCCCAACAGGCTTGGTCCATGTCCGGCGACTACTACGAGCTCGCACTGCGCTTCTTTACTGCCAAGAACAGCACGAACGTTCGTCACACCTCTTATCTTTAGTTCATCTCGTGTCCACGTCATTAGCTTTAAATTTGTAGAATTAAGAGGTGGAGGCGACAACCACAAGTTTGTTCGTTTCCTCTGATATGATAGTCCTCGATGCTCCAGGGTCCAGTTACACAGGAAGTTTGGCGCCATCGATATTAAAACTCGCAGTTATTGGAGAGCGGTAAGTATCTAAACAAATGTAGACACCCATCATTGTCCGCCTGGTTCTCTTCACTCGACAGATGTACCTTGCCGGCCTTTATATTGCATGCCGCTGCAATGTGACCAAAGCGCTGACAGTAATAGCATCGCGCTTTAACAAATTTACAGCGCTCGCCCGGCTGATGTAACCGTGAACAGCGTTGACACACGTCCGATTTAATTCTACCGATGTCCATAGGTTCAGTGATGATGAACGGAGCCTGCTGCACTTCCGTATATACAGGTCAGGAAACGTAGCTCGGTAGCTGAGGCTTGTACTGCTACCACACATGTAAGATCCTTGGTCTTCAACAAATCCCGACGCAAGAGTTCGTCTCGAATGCCCAGTACTAGACGATCCCGCAGTTGGCGTTTTGATTCGTAAAATTACACTTTAGCGCCTATCAGACTGATTGCAGCCATAAATTCCTGTATGTTCCCATTCGGTCCAATATTTAGTGAACCTCCGGTTCGAAAAATCGATCAAGCACTTGGATAATTTCACTGTATTTGACCGTACTTGGTCTAGCAGGTGCTAACAATGATGCAATTAACGCGTGTCTTTGCCACATTGTGATAAAAACATAGAACGTCCTCTTGTATCCTGGTCACTGCCGGTTACACCCGCGGAGTCTAGCGAGCACTGCAAATGTTCTTTGTAATCACACCACATATCAGTCTTAGGGTTAAAATGTCCCGGAAACACTATGCTAGCAATATTTGTCGTCATTTCGCCGAAAAGCTATTAACTTTCTTCGTCGCCAATAAAATGATACAACCAGTACGAAGAATGAAGCAAAACTATATTTTTATTTAAATACCCTCCACACGTACAATATTAATAAATGACAATCAAAACAAAAACATAACAATAACGATCACTAGTAATTATGTTTTCGGTTAGCTTACCTCCCAACATCTAATTTCCCGAATTTGCAATTTTCTAAGCTATAACTTGATGATAATTCAGCAAACACCGGAGCAAAGTTGACACAAGCTGGGTGCCAAGCAGCATACAAACACACAAACCATGTTGTGCTTTTCTTCTTTAACTCCTCCTCTAAGGTCGGCACTCCTCTGAAGTAAATAATATTCTCTGGGCCAGAGTAGGTGGGCTCCGGTAGTAGCAGCCCTGTTAGTATTATTATAGCACCATATGGAAGAGCATATCTGCAATAAAATATATACTGAGTTTTTATTTCTTAATTGAGATGTTGTA
>JAFELO010000430.1:0-20300 GCA_017140195.1 Eumaeus atala | reverse complement strand
GGTCTGTCGTGCTACAAGCTAGTGCCAGTATATAACTATATGCCAGTTCATAAATCTAGAGGGTTTCATCTCTGGGGCACAAAATAAAAGCATCTAAGGTAAAAGTTTTCTTAACAGTTTATTTAAGTAGTTATAAATAATTTTAGATACTTTTCACAAAAACTATATTCCACATGTAGAATTGTTTTACAATTTTCATCCTCAAACATATAAATGGATGTCCTGTTACGTGGTGCTTTCTTTCAGAGTCTTTTTTTCTAATTAACCTATTCATGAGATGACCCAGAAAATCTTTAGCGTTTCCATCAAAACCGCTAGTTTTTTGTAATACTAAAATATCTTTTAACAGCCTGTACACCGATCTCGACGGCAACAAACCTTGGCAGCCCGTTAAGTGACAAGAATTCTAAATTGATAGGCGCTAATGGCAATGTTGCTGCATTCTACACAGAGTCCTTTAGGATAAGACAGCACATCATCTACCTGGAGTGAACGAAAACATACCAATTAAACAATATTTTTCTATGACGCTATGATATGAAATCCCATGTTGAACTAGTTGTGGCATTTCGTCAAATAACATGTAGCATCTGTCGCATGTATATACGATTTCACAGTGGGTTTCCATTAGATGTTTGCCCAATTCTTCTCACGGTAAAATGTTTGCACATTGAGTGCAAATCCTTTGCATTGTATTTCTCAAGTGCTGGTTTAAATAAAAGGGCATTGAAAACTCTTTTCCGCAATCCAAACATTTAAGACCTGAACATTTAATTCCTTTTCCCTTCTAGCTTTTCGATTAAAATTTATATTTTTTTTTATCATCTGTACTGCACTTGTAGGGCTTTGGACGTTGTAACGGCCAACAAAATTTTTTTTCTTCGTTTAAATAAATAGAAAGACTCTTGTCGTGGTCAAACATAGCTGGTGTGACAGACAGTTTGTCTACAGCTTTGGTCCAAGAGTACTCAGACTTCTGGCAAGTCTGTCTAAAGTGCATAGTCGCATTGTCAAATTTAATGTCTGAACATAGCAAATCAAAGTTATATAAACATGGCTGTGGATGTAGCACCTAGAAGCAGTGTTATTGTCGCATTACATCTGAGCTACGAAGTCATGATACTTTTGCTAACATAATATTGGCATCAACATGAACATAAAAAAGCATGATAGCAATTGAGTGACCTTAAGCACGTTATGGCAATGATGACATAAATTATAATAATAATGACATAACATACATAAATATGTTGTCAATATCAAATCATCCATTTTTGAGTTTGAGTGCAAATTTTCAAAGCCCTATAATGGTTAGCACTTAGTATACTGTTTTTTTGAAAAATAATTTTTATTCCTTATATTAAACAGTCTTATTCTGTTACTGTTATTATTATTAATTAATAGTTATGATTTTAACAACCATTTATATTTGAAAGAGATATTCTTTTTCATTTCACCTTATTTAGTCCAGGTAGACAGAGATATTATGTCAGTTATTGGATTATGTTACCATACATATAATTATATTTCGTGTTTTGTACTTCTGTATTAGTTCCCATGTAATACACAGTACGGTCTCACCATTTGCCCTGAATTTGAGATATTCTTCTTATTATTTTTTTTTTTTGTAATTCATTCCCCGCTCTAGCAAGCCGTGCCTTCATTTACGCTTCATTGTGCTCCTGCCATGCGAACGTGTCGCGCACATCACCAATTTTCTTTTTCAAATCTATCTACCAAAAATGGGCAAACGAAAAACAGATGATAATTTTGAATGCATTGCAAATAAAGTTCGAAAACTGAATCGGGAATTGATGCGCGCAAGGAAGAGTCGTCAACGGACATCCTCAGGATTCGACACGTCGTCATCTTCGTCGTCATTGAGCACCTCGTCATCACAGCAGATGTCACGGCGGCCTCCACCGGCTTCGCGGGACACGTTATGCATTGAAGGGTTGGTGTTTTTTAATACCCAACATTGTTTTTTTTTTCGTTGAGGAACAAGAATGCGGATATCCTTTGGGGTTATCACTTTATTGTTAGACGAAAATTATTTAATGCAATGGTGATGATATTTCGTTAAGAGCAAAAATGCGGGTAACTTCTGGGGTTATCACTTCATTTGCTAGACGAATAAAAAGTAAAAACCACAGTTTAGGTCAAAACGTGCAACGTTGCTTTCCTAACAGCAATAGACGGTTCGTTGAAGAATAATATTGCAGATAACCTTTGGTTTATGACTTTATTATCAGACGAATGCGTTAAACCATCCTTTATATAAACCTGTATATAGAACATAGCCGATGTCAAGATACTATGTCTGATGTTTTAAACAAATAATACGTTACTTACATTGCGATAAAAATAAATGTAGGTACTTATGGTGTTATACTCCAGACACGTCTGTGACAGTGCTGCGTCCCGAGCATCTTCCGTCCACCAGCGCCGACGCGAGCATCGGCTATGGACCGACACCGACCATCGTTGTTCCCACGGACATGCTGACATCCACGAGTGTGAGCGGCGCCGCTTGCACCACAGAGGCACCAGGAGTCGCACAAGAGCTGAATGAAGATCTCCTAAAGATTCTAGGACGTGAGCCGTCTCAACAGAAGTTTTACGGTAACAATATCCAACCTGATCTTAGTATTCGACTTAAACATATGCCCACATCGGGGCTTGCTAAGGAAGCTCGAAAGCAGTTAATGGACCGGTATTTGCCTTCAACTAACTGTACACAAATTGTCGCTTGTTCCCTTAAAACAGAGGCTAAGGCGGCGGTGCCTGATGCCCTGTACAAGCGAGGCATTGCTATAGAAAATAAACAAAAACAACTGTCGTCTGTTATGGTGTGCCTAGCCCAGGCACTGTCTAGGCTAATTGTTATGCGATTTACAACACACAGACTCACTAACTAGAAGGAACTTCATCTTGAACAATGTCGATAAGCTTTTTTTAAGTGTAGAACTGTCTAATGCATTGAGAATTGCGAAGGCAATTTCAAAATATAGCGCCGACATGAAGCCAACACCAACAAGGGCTCCTGCTAAAAAATCTTCATAACCTTCAAAGAATTTAAAATGGCGTGCTCCTCCTCAGCAAGTCAGGCCGAAGGGGAATCAGAGGATGAAAGACTCTGTCTACAAGAATCGCCACGAGAACTCGAGGCACTCGTCGCATCCAGCGCCAACTCACAGTCGGGGCCGCTAGACACGGTAATATACGCAGGCAGATTGTCTTGCTTTCTTAGCCAATGGTCACTTATAACCCAGGATTTCGATATACCATCCTGGATTAGACTTAGTGGATTAGAGTAGTAGTAGTTAGTCCGATTGACAGACAGTATTCACCGACCGAAAGAGCCACATTTAAAACTTCGATTAATTAATTGATTAATGTAGGTGCTGTATCCGAATGTACGCCCTGTGAGGGCCAATTTATGTCGCCATTTTTTTGGTACCTAAACCAAACGGTAATTACAGATTTATATCAAACTTAAAAAAGTTGAATACATTAATAGATACAAGTCATTTCAAGCTAGAAGATCTCCGCACAGCCTTAAAACTAGTACCATTGATGTAAAGAATGCATATTTCTTAATTTCAATCCCTAATGTCTCTAAAAAGTATCTTCGTTTTCACTTTGATACAAAGCTATATCAATTCAATGTCTTACCGTTTGGTTTAAATACAGCACCATTTGTTTTCACAATAATTATGAAACAGGTTATCAGTTTACTGCGATATTGCGGAAAGTTGTCAACAATATATTTTGATGACACCTTTTTGATCAGAAATTCATTCAAATCATGCTTGGATAACATATCAAATACAACTCGCCGCCTACAGGCTTTAGGTTTTATTGTTAATACAGGAAAAAGTAAACTTATTCCTAGTAATACATGTAAATTTCTAGGGTTTATTGTAGACACTAAAAAATTCCAAGTTACTGTAAAGTGTCAAGAAAAAATTTCAAAAACCAAAACTGAGGTCATAAAGTTTGAAAAGGTACATCGTTGTAAAGTCAGAGAGTTGGCTCGTCTGATAGAGTCTACTTATATCTCTGCTTGCCCAGCCGTAGACTACGGCTGGCTTTATACCAAACAGCTTGAACATTGTAAATATTTGAACTTACTTAATGACGACAATTACGACTAGTATATGACTGTACCACCTGATCGTGATTGGTGGGATAAAAACTAACCAATAATCCTTTCTGTAGGATCAAACAAACCATATACAATGTGGAAATATTTAGTGATGACTCAACTACGAGATGGGGGGGCAGCCTGTGGTGAGGATCGGGCAAATGGGATGGAGGATGGATGGATGGAGAGCGGACGCTCTCGTCACAGTAATTATTAGAAATTCTTGTCGCGTTGCCAAATTGCACGGATGCCAAATTCTTTTTAGAGTAGATAACACAACTGCTATCTCATATATAAATCGCATGGGTGCCATCCAATTTCCCCATCTTACTAACATAACCCGAGAATTATGAGAGTGGTGTGAAATACTGAACGTAGTAGTTTTCTCGTCGTACATACGTTCGACTGATAACTCGGTTGCAGATGCAGAATCTCGTCGTATTCACCAAGACATTGAGTGGGAACTGTCTGACCGAGCATTACTAAAAATTATTACACAGTTTGCGGTTCCAGATATAGATTTATAGTAGGATAAATAAAAAATGTCCGAAGTATATATCTTGGCACAGAGATCCCGATGCGTACGTGTATCCTGTAAGCTTCTCCACAAAAACCTTCGACCCTCTATTCTGCTGAATCGCTTCGGTAACCCGTTGCATATTTGAGCAGCGAAGGTCTCGGCGTTTTTTGCGGCTTTGCCGCGGATTGGCAATCGCAGGTTAGGTTTCTATCCGTGCTCCCGTCTACTCCACTGTCACTATGAAGCAGTCGGGACACCAAACAATCAGGCCGCTGAAGCCTCTTTGGTCCTAAGAGTCTATTGCCCTTTGGCGACTTACGTCACCCTGGGCGTGGATTGAAGGTGGGGTATTCCTAGACCGCCCCAACACAGCCTATACCTACTTTTTATATTATAACCTATAACTTCTGACATGAATATGGCCAGAAATTAAACGCATGGTACGGTAACTTCCAAATAATTAGTATGGGATAGCCTGCAGGTAATAAATAAATCCATAAAAAATTAATACAATTATTTATTGCTAAACTTACTAATAATAATAAATAACAGATCTTTGTTAGGAGACCACTTTCTTTCGGTGTCCTAAATGGTAAACAAATATGGCGTACATACTTTCGGCCAACGACAATTTAGAGTAATAACGCGGTAAAGTGTTGTGAACACAAACAGCAAATAGCCAAATTAGTGAGTCGTCTTACATAAAATGGTTTTTTTTAAGGAAGTTAATGTTTCTTATTATTTAAAGCATGATGTCGATGGATGTCGGCGTACATTTTGCGTATGTCAACTTTTTTGTAACATTTTATATAAACAAAGCTAATCAAAAATCATCTGTCTTTTTTATTTTGGAAAAATGATGCTTTTAGACTAGTTATAGTAAGGAAAAACCATAATATATAAACTAACAATAAAAAAATGTAGTGTGTTATATTGACATTACTTATGAATTTGTGCAAATGTGCTCTCTGTTATACTACATGATGCATAGCACGTTTCGTGAAGACAGACATCTTAATTAGATAGAAATTGATTCAGTATGAAACTTACATAAAGAGTAAATTATATTCATAATTCATAATGTGTTCATTGTGTCTATTCATTCACGTTTAAGAATATTCCACCCACATCCCTATGCGCTGAAAAAAAAGTATGGTGTAAAGTCAAATTCCACATTTTTCTACAATCTGTTCATTCGAATAGTTTTCGTGTTTAATTGAATTAAAAGTGTTAAGAGTGATGATTTGTTATTAGTTTTTAGTGTTAATCGTGTTTAAAGTGTTCCTGCATATGTCCGTAACTTATTGTAGCGCCCTGTGTGTGACAAGTGACGAAACATCGTAATTTTAATGTTGTGTAGGTTTTGTTTATACTTTAGGACACCTCAAGAAATGGACTATACTTATCATTATTTTGAAACTCTATTAAATTTTCTATCCAGCCATATAAAAGTAAATGCCTTTTCGATTGATATTGCTATAGGAACTGTACGCATAAAGATAACATAGATAGAGAAGGGAAAACAACCTAAAACGCGACCGTCTAATTCGAAAGGGACAATAGTAAACTATCTGTCGCTCTCCTTTAATCGTAATCTCTACTCAATGCCCATGCGAGTTTAGACAGATGAAGATAGTACTGCTTGCACGTCTTCCTTCTTTATACACGAAGACGGCCAGACGTAGCCATTTAACTGCCGATGGCATACATTCTTTATCTATGTTGTCTTTATGACCGTGCGTCTACTCGATAACGTACCCTTTTCGGCGAATGTCATTACTAGTAACCTCCGCTAGCTTTGCAGGGAACGTATACTCCCTGTGATTGTCATTATCCCACTCTTACTATTCTGTCTAAATTATTAATCTAACGAGAACGCACAATTTGGAAGTTATGGTGTTATATGTTATATGTTTCGTGCACAGTACCTATAGTGCGTTCGTGTAAAATGCATATTTGTGCAGACATTTAAAATATACGTTCTCAAAATAATTAAATCTAAAACAACTGTGTGGAACGGATGGTTATGGCAAATAAGTCAGACGCACACACAAGTGCAGTTCTTAAAGGTTTTATATAAAAGCGTAGTTAGTGTATGCATCCTCCGCGATGTAGTCTGTAATATATGGCGCCGTCAGCGTATCGCATGTTGTTGCTCTTATACGGACGCGCGCGAGATGGCTGCCGCCATTCCATCAGTATAAAGTATCAAGAGCATAACACACATCACTCTGATCGCTACGGTTAACGTGACATTAGCATGAAATTCTGTTATTTTTTATTATATTAGATACATGCGTGCGCGTGCATAGCGCTTCTGCCGCAACTGTGACGTCGGTGATAAATGTCAACTCCAGCCAGCGGTGTAGAGGCGGTACTCTGTTCTCTGGGTAAGACATGTAATATGTATCCCGAGTAAGCTGTCTCCGCGAAAGTCAGGAAAGCCTGCAATAGATGTGCAAGACCAACAGGTCTTTAGAGTGTAGACATCAGGGGTTTGTACTCTTGCCGAAATTAACAACAAGTGGAGGCGGGGGCGCTTCGCTGTTCAACTTTAACTTTACTGCCTCTTGCAGATACGTCACAGAGCTCTTCTTCGCCTCCCATTTACCTGCCAGGAAATTTAAGGCAGCTTAATGTCTTGTGGTGATCAGAATCTAGGAGTAAATCTCCAACACCTGTGTAGCTGGCACGTTATAGCGGCCAGAATCCAGAATTGTTGTGGATTCCGGTTCCGCCCGGTGCCCGTTTACTTATCTACCTGGCGTTCGGGATTCTTAACTCACCGACTCGGGTTTGTGGTGAAGTATGGGAACTCCCATCGCCATTTTTCTTACCACTGGGGGTAGACCGGTACGCACCTCCTTCGACTCACGCTGCAGTACGTTCTCGGGCCAGTATTGCGTGTGCAGCGAACTGGGCGGGGTCGCGATGAGCCCGTCATAGACAACATTTTCGCATCGAATGCATTTCTATGTATGTAACGTCTGAATTATTTTCATTACATTGGGAAGTTTTCGTATTTTTCTTAACCGGATGAGAAATTGACTATAGAATGACTAGTTGAAAAATAGTACATTACTAATGAAAAGTATGCTGTATTCTATCTCCTCCCTCCTTAAACCTAAAACACCATTTACTGTTCAATTATTCCTTACTAAATATATTGTGCCTGGCTTTAAAACCGCGTCAACTTCTATAACAATGTCGCGTGCATCAGCTACCAACTACCGGACATCTCGACACGTTCAATTCGCAGCCATCAGATACAACACGTATATTATTATCTACACATATCATAAAACACAGTCCCAAGAGCTGTCTGTCTATGTGTGATCGATTTTCTCAAGAGCTACGGAAATGTTTTCCATGTGGTGTTCACCTGTGGTCAGATCCATTCCCGGAGGTTTTAGTGCACAAATGTAACAATCCGGTCCGTGTTATACACAGGCAAAGCCGGAGCGGATCCCTACTACTTTATAGTTGGCATGTTAATTAACCGTTTTCTGTCGACCATGAAATATTTTAATGAGCGCCAAAACCGATCTAGTAGATACACGTAACCTAGACTGGGCGTACAAGAATTGAAGAAATTTGCGTCTTCTTGCTGTTTGATTGACAATTTAAGGTGCGCATCATGAGAAAATATCAGGACCAATATTTGAAACACCGATCGAGCGTAGCACTAGCGTAACGGTTTACTCCTCTTACGACTCCTGCTATGTAGCTCATTCTTAAGGAGTAAGATCCAGCCGAAACTGACACACACACACACACACACACACACACACAGTTTGTAAATTAATGATACTTACAATAGCAAAGCAGTTACATCTAGTCTAATTCACGAAAGACACGCAAGGTAGAGCCTCGTATTCCCTAGGGGATATTTATATCGAGACATCCCAGAGACACGTAAATTGAAATCCGCGATATATCCCAAGGCATCTGTCCCCTATTGAATAAGAGGCTTTAATACGGATTTTACTATGAGGGTTTTCAAACATTGGTTTCAAAGAAATGTAGTTCCGTGCATCAAGACTAAGAGAGCAGGACCGTTCATTCCTAAGGAGAAATGACCGAAAGTTGCAAATAGTTCTGTAAGCAGTGAATTAGTTTCTAGGCCCTCCAGAGCGGCGCTAGGTGGACAGAATGAGCCAGTCAGGATACAGGCACATACAAGTTGGCGCCACCGATACCCAGAGCTGGTCTGACCCCGTCAGCGGTCCTGCACTTTTCTCATTTCTGACAACTTGGCCTTAAAAAAAGAAGTTGACACTGCCCGTACCGGGAGCCCTAAGCCTACGCATGACTTATCCAGGCCCAGTCTATTGCTGATTTATGTTGTTTGTGGACACTTTTCATACACGGGGTGGACGTACCTGGTCTGTACTAAGCATGCTCAAAAAGTATGTTACACTTTGACAACAGGCTTTGATTGAGCCCCAAAACAACAACTGATAATTCGTGAAAACCCCCATAAGCAACTCATAGCAGGAGAGTTAATCGGCTTTTCCTGCTTTCTCGCTTTTCTTGATGGCCTCGGTGGCGAGTCTGCACTCCTGGTACACGCCGTCTAAGTCGAAAGCGGCCTTCATGTTGTCTTTGGAGAACAGAAACCTGAAATAATATTTGCAACGAGTTAGATGTTATAGAGACCAATTTTAGCATAAAGGAGCAAATGAGTATTCGGGATCTTTTGGTGACTACTAAGGTCGAGTTGTTGTGTTGCTACCTACTCCCGCTAGGCCATCTGAGGTGTTATAAACCTCGCGGAACCCGTAATACACCCATCACCTCACACCATGACTATCCATGGTCGTGCCTTCTGCTGACTCCTCAAAATACTGCTGCACATCCAGAAGTTGAAGTGAATGGTTCAAGGGTCAACTGCGAAGACTTGTATAACATGTTCAGTGAATGATTCGTGGGTCAACTGCGCAGACTTGTATAACATGTTCAGTGAATGGTTCGTGGGTCAACTGCGCAGACTTGTATAACATGTTCAGTGAATGGTTCGTGGGTCAACTGCGCAGATTTGTATAACATGTTCAGTGAATGGTTCGTGGGTCAACTGCGCAGACTTATATAACATGTTCAGTGAATGGATCGTGGGTCAACTGCGCCGACTTGTATAACATGTTCAGTGAATGGTTCGTGGGTCAACTGCGCAGACTTATATAACATGTTCAGTGAATGGATCATGGGTCAACTGCGCAGACTTGTATAACATGTTCAGTGAATGGTTCGTGGGTCAACTGCGCAGAATTGTATAACATGTTCAGTGAATGATTCGTGGGTCAACTGCGCAGACTTATATAACATGTTCAGTGATTGGATCGTGGGTCAACTGCGCAGACTTGTATAACATGTTCAGTGAATGGTTCGTGGGTCAACTGCGCAGACTTATATAACATGTTCAGTGAATGGATCATGGGTCAACTGCGCAGACTTGTATAACATGTTCAGTGAATGGTTCGTGGGTCAAATGCGCAGACTTGTATAACATGTTCAGTGGATGTAATTTTACAAACGAGCTTTGAAAAGGGGTCCGACACCCGATAAGCATTTACTTGAGTAGTTTCCCCTCGCTGTCAGGGTGAGGTCGCCGCATCACCTCCTGCCCGTCCTGGAACAGCAGCACGGTGGGCAGCTGGCGACTGGTCGGTCCGTCCTGGATCCGGTACTTCGCTGCTCCTTCGGGATATCTACATAACAATGGGCAGTGCACTTATGTTTAACGTAAAAACATTAGCTACCTACTACTGCGCTACGTTGCCCAAATCCATGGAATATAATGGGATAAATTTGAGGCAGAAACAAAAAGGTCAGAGAAACAATTACCTATAATTTTCTGTCAGAAACCATAATATAACTCATGGGCAATTCCTCTTTATGTATTAGGAGGCAAACAAGCATGCGGATAATAATATGTGTGGACTTATCACACCACGTTAGCCTAGCCCTGGATTAAGTACCGTAAGGAATTGTGTTACAGATACTAGACAACAGCAATATATTTAATATTCTTATAAATTTAAGAAATTTTATATATTTAAGGTTTATCATAGAAATACATATATAACATATAGAAACATCCGTGACAACGTTACCAACTGAGCCAGCAGGTCGTCAACTATATTAGCAATTTGTATACATTAAATATTTTAAATACAAAAGCATAATAAGCACACGCATGGCACACACAATAAATATAATGTAACACGCATGGCACACACAACAAATATAATGTAACACGCATGACACACACAATAAATATAATGTTATTACTATACTGGGCCCTTATTCAACCGTTAGAAGATCGAGGAATGGAGGGAAGTTATTGCAACTGGCATCCGAAAACAATCTAAAAATATTAAACAGGTATTACAAAAACAACAGATGGAACTTCACCAGATCGCCGCGATAAAAATGAAATTGATTTTATGCTCTGTAACAATAGTAACATATTTCATGACTGTAGAGTGGTAAATAGGATCAACTTTAACAGCAACCACAAGATGGTAAGAGCAAAAATAAAAAAGGTCAAAACATAATAAAACGAGACCTTTCAAAATTAGAACACCAAATGAGACTACAAAAAGAATCGATATTTATTTGAGGTCGAATGAAGTGTTGATGATAACACGTGTTTGTAATTGATCTACGAAATTTGTCGATTCTTTGTGTTTAAATTTGTTTTGTTTGAGTGTTTTGTGTATTTGTGTGTGAAAGATAAGTCTCTGTATCAATAATTCTGTTAAAGATTGCCGAGGACGACCATGTCGATTCCTCTCAAGCCACCTCCTGCCTCTGTGGCCTCCTTCGGGGACTGGTCGCTTAGCCTGTTGCCGGTTATGAAACATACATCCCAAACTACCAAACGGTCACATGCCAATGATGAGGTCTAGGCTCCTCTGCCTAAGAGGTTTGTTTCTCCATCCGCATCTGTACAACGGGTGTATAATCACGCAAGTCTATTGGAGACCAAGAAATATACACATGCAGATTCAGGACCATTTATTGTACATGTTTCCCAGTCAGAAGACCATCGTTCTCCCGGTGCTTCCGTAAATCCCAGTTCAATGTATTAAGAAGGACGAAATAGTTAAGGTTGGTAGAAACAGGATTAGCGTGGCTTCTTCGTCTTCAAAAGCTGCCGATGAATTTCTCTCTAATCCTGTTTAACTATCAAGCAAGTTCACAGCCACTGTTCCCACCTAAATGTTACTCGCATGGGTGTCGTTCGAAATGTTCCCACAGTGATGTCCATAGACGAATTTCTTAGTTGTACTAATGTCCCAGATGGTTGTGGATACATTCTAAAGGCTAGACGTCTTAACCGAAAGTCCTCGATTGATGGCAAAACTGTGTCCCAACTGACTCGGTTGTGTTGACATTTAATGATCAGCTTCTTCCAACCAGAGTTTTCACCAATACTGTACCAATTCCCCACAATCCAGTGCTTCAGCTGCTGTCGTTCTAGTCATATGGCTGACAAATTCCGATCAAAGACAAAGTGCTTCAAATGTGCTAAAGAGCACACAGGTAGATCGTGTAATGTCGCTTCACTTGACGCCAAATGTACGAACTGTGAAGGTTCACACTGCTCCATAGATAAATGTTGTCCTGAACATTACAAACAAAAATCTATTAAATCCACCATGGCCCTAGAAAATATTTCACATATAGAAACTGCATCACGTTTCCCTACAATAAACCGAGCATATGCTGATGTTACTCGTACTACTTTCTCCCGTCTCCCTGATCCCAAGTACCTTTGACCTTAGATCACTTAGAGCCTTCCCAACCTTCCCAATCTTGCCGCCGTACAATAATTTCTCCTCCTAAACCTCGAAAACCAACTTCCTCTCATGGATATGATCGTAGTGCTCGTGAAGTCATCATAGCACAACGAGATCCCTCTATATTCTGGTAACGGGACTTCATAGGACAAAGTAGTCCGGGGACAACCTTATGCTGAACCTAATTGATCTACTGATTAACATGCTTTCAAAAATGAACGATTTCCCTTTACCCGACCATATTGCCAATAAAGTCAGTCACTTCATGTCAGTCATTCAAATTCTCACTAATTCAATGGAATTCACAAAGTATTCGTCCTAAAGTTCATGAATTTTTTAATTTATAAATCTGCCTAAGGTACTGGTATTTGTTGTTTCGGAGACATGGCTACTTCCCAATTCCCAGTTCCGGATAAGGGGCTTTTCATGTGTCCGAGATGACATAGCTGATAGTTATGCGGGTGTGGCTTTGATCATAAGATCAGGCCTTACTTTTTCACGTTTTGTCTCGTCCACAAATCCCTTCAGGTATTAATGCTGTTGCTGCCTTATTTCAGGGTGTCTCAGTACTCCTGATATATATTCCTAATCCTTCTGTAGTCCAAGCTAGTGATTTAGTTCTTCTTTCTTCTTCCCTATCTGGTAAGTTCCTAATTTTAGGGGACTTTAACTGCCACCACCCTATATGGGGTAGTGTAGGTTATGACTCTTTGGGATGTGATTTGGTGGTTATCGACAATCTAAATATATGTTTATTAACTGATGGTAGTCCGACTCGTAGGACCCGCCCTGATCAGAGCCCTAGTGCAGTAGACTTATCCTTTTGCTCCCCAAATTTAGCTCTCTTCTAGATTGGAGAGTTTTACATTATTCAAGTGGTAGTTGTTCACCTTCCTATCCTTATTACCAATTCTTCCATTTCTTTCAATAAAACTCCTCTTTCAAAATATCTACGGTTAAAAGCAAAATGGGGTCACTTTGCAACTGATTGTGATTCTAATGTGAGTTCTTTGCCTAACATTAATATCGGAAATTAAAATAGACCTCTATTATGATAATTCCGTCTCATGTCTGTCGTCTTCAGCGGATAAAAAATCCACTCAAAAAACATGCCCCATTTAAACTTTCTTCTTCTTCACATTGGTGGGATATAAAATGTGGTGACATGGTTTACCAAAGGAAAAAAGGAAGAAACGTATTGATTATTTATGACAATGGATACTTTCCTTGTCTTTAAAAGAACATCCTTGCCTTGGCAAAGAGTATTTAAAAAAAAAAAGATTAGGTTGGATATCTTTCTGTACTTCTATTAGCCCCCGCAGTTTTATTATGGGTACAAAATAAACGATTTCGCCATGCCTTTTTAGCAAGGGATTTACCAAGCAATGCCCCATAAACTTTGGTATGAAGGCTTTGTAGAGAAATTAGCTCCACCAAGTGTTCCCCGTCAGGATTCGCTATCAATCCATTCACTGTCCCGAATTACTGAATGTAACAGATTTTCGATGTCAGAACTTCTTCCTCATTGGATATCCTTAGAAATACTTCTCCGGGTCTAGATGGCATTCCTTATGTCTTTATCATAAAATCTGGCTCTGCCTCAAAAATATTCTTTATGAAGCTCCTTAATGTTTTTTTTAATAGGGTCATTCGTGGAAAAAACAGTTAGTACTTCCTATACATATGTCTGGGAAAGATCCTAATTTAGATTCTTCTTACCGTCCCACTGATCTTTCATCTTGTCTATTTAAAATTATGGAACACATGATTAAAGCCCGCATTGAATGGTTCGTGGAAAGTAATGGCTTGTTGGCTAAGTCCCAATTTGGGTTCAGAAAAGGTTTTAGTACTAGCGATAACTTAGCCATCCTTTCCACTGACATCTGCATAACATTTTCTAAGAATTAAGTCCTCGTTGGTGTGTTCCTAGACATAGAAGCTGCATATGATAACGTCCTTCCTTTTGCTCAGAAACAAATTGTTTAAGCTGAACATTCTGGAGTAACTGTAAATTCATTTGCAACTCACTCATGGACAGAACAATATATATCCGTTATGGAGGTCTTTCGTCTTTGAGATGTGTTTGGGAAGGTCTTCCTCAAGGCTCAGTCCTCAGCCCCTTATTATATAACCCTTACACTTAGGATCTTAAGCAGTCAGTTATCCGCTTTTTCAACATTCTACAGTATGCCATATATTCATCATCTTCAAACATTGACATTCTTCAAAATAACATCAATTAAGCTTTATTTTACCTAGAACAATAGCTTACATTCCATGGTATGTCGCTTTCTCCTCCTAAAAGCTCGGTAGTAATATTTACGAGAAGAAGAATTATTCCCCACATTGACATAGTTTTCCAGGGCAATGGCTATTCAATTCCAATCAGAAATAAGGTGAAATTCTTAAGAATTATTTTCGACTCTAAATTGTCTCGCACTCCACACATCAATCACGTTTTCCAAAAGTGCCAGCCCAATACTAACATTCTCAGATGCCTTTCGGGTGTTTGGAGGGGGACTCATCCGTTATCTCAAAAACTACTTTACAATGCCATTATCCGAAGCATAATTAGTTATTGGAATCATGTAGCATGGCTTCTCTAGGAAAAGTAGATAAAACACAATATCAATGCTTACGCATAATACTAGGAGCCATGAAATCTTTCCCTACGAATGCCCTCCAGGTAGAAGCCCTCGACTCTCCATTGTTTTTACGCAGACAATTTTTATCAGATAGATATATATTTAGAATTCCTGCTCGTTCTGATCATCCTCTTCTACCAAAACTTCAAGATTTGATTGATCTGATGGTTAATAATAAATATTGGAATAAATTAAATCCCCCTTGTTTAATTAAGAGTTTTCAAAAATTAACTATTTTTCCGAACCCCTATTCCTTATGTTCTCGTTTTCCAATTTTTCACACGGCATATGACGTCTTGTTGTACCGTCCTCGGATTTTATTAAACTTTGGCGTGTCCAAAAGCGATTCAGGTTCCAATTAAATTTTTAATAGTATTATAGAGAAGGATTGGAGTGACGGGCTTCCTATATACACAGATGCCTCCAAACTTTCATTAGGAGGCCACGTAGGTTCGGCAGTTTGGATCCCCAAATATAATACTCTCCTCAGTTTTAAATGTCCTACATCATCTGTTTTCACTGGTGAGTCCATAACTATTCTAGAGGCAGTTAAATTTAAAGAATGCCACCACTTAAACTAAACTATAATTTTCACGGACTCATTGAGTACTCTCCAAGGTACTTCGTGTCAAACCAGTTTATTTTTAATTCTAAATTTCCTCTCATTTGAGAGTTGAAAGAAATTCTATACAAATGTTTTTCTCGCAACATTGAGGTTGTACTAGCTTGGTTACCTGGTCATAATGGTATTCTCGGCAATGAAATTGTGGATCAATTTGCAAAAGACGCCGTATCAAATGGCTGCCCAGATCATAATATAAGTTATTTTCACGATCTCTTGAGCTATCCTAAACTAGATCTTGTTATGGAGTGGCAAAAAAATTAGTCTAATAGTAGCAGGGTTAAATGCCGTTATTTTTATGATATCAACCTCTTATTCTTCTTAACCTTGCTTTTCTCGTTTCCGACTCACAGATAAACGTCTGTTATGTGCAGGTTGCGTATAGGCCACTTGTCTAATCCCCCACTTTTAAATATATTAGGAATCATGCAATCTCCTTTGTGTGAACTGTGGACTTGAGGAGGGTTCAACAGACCATAATTTTTTCAATTGCCCAAACCGCAGAGTTTCTTTGTACACCATCCTCCCTAGGAACATTCCTAAGCCTATTAACACTAAATCCTTGCTATATCTTCTAATAACCATAAGCTTTTATCCCTTCTATGTCATTATATCCGCTCAAACAACATTGAATTGTAAATTGTCTCTCTTTTTTTGTGTATGTATGTCCTGTAATGTTTTCGTTTGTCCTTTTTAGTTTTTGTGTGTTGTGTATGTCCTGTAATGTTTTAGTTTGTTCATTTTGGATTACTTACATTCAAATAAGATATTTGTAATCTCATCGCTTTGGCATAAGTTTGAAACCAACCAATCTTGAAAATCAGTGCTCTTGTTAACTTAGACATTGGCAGCAATGGCTGTTAGCCTATGACGGCCGATTGCCATTTCTAACAAAGTTGAAGTTGAAACTACAAAAATCAAATTAGATGATTTAAAAGAAAAAATAGATATATTTATGGAAAAATCTAACCAGCTCAAAATTCAAAATAAATATAACATATTCGTAGAAATGATAAATAAAAATAACAATAGATATAAAGACAAACAGACTATTCAATGGCTGTCAACAAGACAAGAGAGTTACTAGAAAAAAGGTCTGCACTTATAGAAACAACTTATAAATCAAAAAACATAAAAAGCACAAGAGCTGAGATAGCTACTGCAACTAGCTGAACTAGCAAAGAATTATAAAACATGAGAAGAGACCGACAAATGTATAGGTTAAACACTTTAGAAAAATTCATTGAAAGATTTGGTAGCACTAAGAAAGCAATAAAACGAGTAACAACCAAGAAGTAATGGATACCGTACATAAACGATAAACACAATAATCCACAATTAAGAAGATCGGAGATATTAGCAATAGCAACAAGCTACTACGGAGATTTGTATTCAAGCAGAAAGACTTTAGTTGCCACAAAATTAGACACAGAGGAATTAATACCAGAAATAATGATCTCAGAACTCGAAAGAGCTATTAAATAAGAGAGACAAAAGTCCAGGTGCCGACAATATCAGTAATGAATTGCTAACAGAGAATATAGAACTCCTTGCCCCTATACTGACACAAATTTATAACGACGTTCTAAAGACAGAATCAATACCAATACAATGGGCATCATCTTCCATCACTTTATTACACAAGGCGATAAGAGAGACATTAACAACTATAGGCCAGTCAGTCTCATGTCTAACATTTATAAAATATTTTCTAAAGTGATTATTGGTCGTGTAACAAAAACTCTAGACAGGAACCAGCCACGAGAGCAGGCAGGATTTAGGAGTGGTTCCTCGACGTCAGACCACATCCACATAGTCAAAGAAATTTTTGCGAAGAGCAAAGAACATAACTTTCTATTCTACTGCTGCTTTGTCGATTACTACAAAGCTTTTGACTCACTGGAGCATGAGATGATCTGGAGAGCCCTCAAGAACCAGGGCACTGAATATAAATACATCAGGATCTTGAAGACAATTTACGAGAATAGCACAGCAAAGATTACACTTGAAAAGGTAATAAACATTAGAAGAGGCGTTCGTCAATCAGATCCTATTTCTCCAAAACTATTCAGTGCAACTTCAATCAAATTCAAAGAGATTTTTCGCCTACTAGACTGGGAAGGAAATTGCCTATCTATAAGTGGGGAACAATTGAAACATGTGAGATTTGCTGATATCTTAATAATATTCTCACCTACAAGAGTAGGTCTGCGAGAAATGTTGATAGATGTAGATAGGGAAAGCCAAAAAACAGGATTGCTTGTGAATACTCAGAAAACGAAAGTCATTACCAATGGTATAGAAGAATATGCATTAATAACCGTAACATAGAACATTTTATGTCAACAAATATGTTTATTTGGGACAATTAATATCTAGAAAGAATCTAATGGCAAAGGAAATTGAAAGACGTATCAGCAACGCTTGGAAGCGATTTTGCAATTTCAAGGAAGTAATGAAAAACAAACAATTACATATAAAAATTGAAAAGAAACTTTTTGATACATGTATATTACCAATTCTTACACATGGCTGCCAAACATGGTCTCTAACTAGAGCACAAATTAAAAAAATATTGACTTGCCAAAACGCTATGAATAGAAGTATGATAGGAAAGAAAACTATCTGACACAATCAAAACTGAAACAATAAAGAAACATAAATACAAAACATATCACATTAACTATAAAAAAAACTGAAGTGGAAGTGGGCGGGACACACAACTCGAGGACGAGAAAAATGGAACAAAGAAATAATGTACAGGTTCCTGGGACACAAGAGTAGAAAACAAGGGTGCACATTAAAAAGATGGGTCGACAATACAGAAGCAGTAGCGGGTGACACCTGGACGAGAATTGCTAAGGACAGAAATTTGTGGATAACGTTGGAGGAAGCCTTTGCTAATCAGCACACAGAAATATAATTTAGGAATAGATAATGTTTGTTTGTAAATGTGTAATTGTAAAATTTTATTCTGAAATAAAAGGCTTATATTAATTATTATTATTATTATTAATATCATGTTTTGAAATAGTTAGCGTCATCCGTCTGTCCATTAATAAATATGTACATATTGTTTTTTGCAAGGGGTAATGCCATGCTGCATTTTAGTTCAATGAGGCTGGCAGGACTCTCCTTCACATTATACTGTTTTAAAGTGATATCTTTGATGTCCCAGTTGCAGTGTGGTATAGCTCATTGGAGGATAGGATGAAAGGATGGCAACTCTTTGGCAGAATGATAATTATGAGGATGTTTATAGGTGCTAGTCAAAAAGATCATTGTTATCTTATAATATGTAAAGTAATCTTAAACAACTTATACTATGTATATAATTATTGTTTTCGTTTAGCTTACCTCCCAACATCTAATTTCCCAAATTTGCAATTTTCTAAGCTATAACTTGATGATAATTCAGCAAACACAGGAGCAAAGTTGGCACAAGCTGGGTGCCAAGCAGCATACAAACACACAAACCATGTTGTGCTTTTCTCCTTTAACTCCTCCTCCAAGGTTGGCACTCCTCTGAAGTAAATGATATTCTCGGCGCCAGAGTAGGTGGGCTTTGGTAATAGCAACCATGTTAGTATTATTATTGCAACATATGGAAGAGAGTATCTACAATAAATATATACTGAGTTTTTATTTCTCAATTGACCACAGTGGCAATAAAAAGGTAGATTAATGGATATATTAACTACATGATTAATAATTAGTTAATTCTTGACATAACAAAAGGCAAAATAAAATCTAAATCTCTTATTGAAATGAACAAGTTCTTTTTTTGAATGTCAATACTCTTAATCTGGTCCTACTCTAGATCTAAGAAGTTAAGCTGGTTATAACTAACTCAGCACAAATTTCTACAAATTATTGTATTTATGATATATTACAATACCATTTACATTTAATTAAGTAAATAAGGACAATGCATTTCCATTCTATTATATGCATGTGTACGGTCGTCGGTAGTTATTAAAAGGCCCGACTTCTTGTTTGTCCCATTATAATATAAACAGAAATGTTATGACCTGATTCTATCAAATAAAAATTATTAAGATAATGTTATTTTATATTTGAAACTATACTGCCGGCATAACTCACCTAACGTCGGCGTAGGACCATAGAACAAAATTAGCCACTTTCGTATAAACAAATGATGAAGACAAATAATCCACCATAGTCACACTCTCGGTGTTACACATTCGTATCATCACTACGATAATCAGGAAGACAAGGATATCCCTTTCAAAACTGTCTAAATCACAAGTAGAATACGGAAACAACAAATTACGAACTATATTCGTGTACCTTGAGGTCACATAAGAAATGCTCAATAATATGTTAACCCAATAGTAAGGCTTTCTTAATTGTTTCAAATCACTTTTAAAAGCCATGGTTCATACTTTCAGTTACAATCAATGTTTAAATCAGTAAATATTTCCAAGAGCACTTCGTCTAGTCTATATGTCTTCGTACGGTATCATGTAAATTATTATTCTTTTCTGCAATTAAACAAGTCAACTTCAACTTTGTAAAAAATGGCAACCGGCCGTCGTAG
>JAFELO010000429.1:396576-434129 GCA_017140195.1 Eumaeus atala | reverse complement strand
CTGCCATGCTGCATAGGAGGAGGTAGTGTAATGCACTATGCATGGCACTACCTCCTCCTATGCAATAGAATTGGGCCGGCAGGGCCGGGGATACCTCTCGCTCACTTGATACCGGCGTAAAGTGACAGCGTCGCTGTCGCCTTTCGTTTGGTTTGTGAGTGAGCCGGTGGCCCATTGGTGGGGGGAGGGCGATAATAGGAGGGAAACGCATCTGCGTAACAATCATGCGAATAGTCGGTAGACATCAAAAGACTCCGAATTTCCGTTGGCCCCCTTATGCTATAAAAAAAATGTAAACCTGCTCCAGATTTTGATAATAAGTTGAATGAGAAGATTGGAGTACGTTTCTTATCGAAATTTTAAATTTGAAAACAAAGTTATTGAAAGTGCGAACGAACATAATGTTCGTTTGTGAGATGCGCTGGTTCACGTCCGCACATCTAGGCGTCACATTGACTCATCCATAATTCCAGAGCTCCAGGCACGTTTGTCATTAATGAAGTTTATGATTCAAGAACATTTATTGGACCAGAATAATGGTTGTAAAACGAGGATCGTAAATAGAGTTCGCCAGTTTCTTCGATTTTAATTTCTACTTTAAATAATTGGCAACGTTTTGTGAGATGTAGTGTTATGCGGCATTGCAATTGAATTGGACATGCATGACCGGGGAGGCATCTCTTGCCACATTTTTGAAATCGGATATATAATTCCAGAGATAAGCGCTATAAAATAAATATTGTTATTTTTTATGTTCCATAGAGGGGCAAACGAGGAATCGAACCTTTTAACGACTACCTTACTATGACTTACAAAAAACTCTTACAAGCAATTATCGTTAACGTTCATGATATTATTATTTACTAGCAGCGTCCCGCAGCTTCATCCGCGTAGCTCCGTTCATTTTGGTGGTAGCCTTATGGTATAGCCTATAACCTTTCTCACGTATGTAGCTATTTTACACAAAATAATTTTTGAAATTCGACTAGTACTTCCATACAAACAAAGAAATAAAAAAAAATCTTTTATTAGTATCTTTTATTATATTAGTATTATTATTTGTTATAAAATCCAAATTCATGTGTTATCTCGTAGTGCCAAAAATATTTTATATATAATAATTCTTAGATGCGAGTTATGATGTTGTGTGAATGTTAGGGAATAAGACATAGACAATATTATATTGTGTGTGAGTTTATTATAAAGTTAACAATGACTTAGTGTTATTTGTTTGATGTTTTGATGTCTTAAGTCTACGCGAATGTTACTCATTAAAATAAAACTACTTTTACGAATTTTATTGCGATAGTTAAATAATTAATTATTTAACAAGGCCAAAGTTTCAGAATCTTTACAGCAACCATGCTCAGGGGTGGAATGTGGTCCAAGGAACCATAACCATGGTCACGGATGGACTGTGGTCCACCCGTGACCAGGGTTGCTTTAAAGCTTCCGAAACTTTGGGCTCGATAAATAATTAGATAAACCGCGATAAGGTCCGTAAAAGTAGTTTTATCGTAATTGTTTGATGTTTATTATTTCAGATGCACCACTAAACTGACAGATTTGTGGATCAGACTTAACATTTACACTAAAAATATTCTTTAAATAAAAAAATATAAAACTTTAAAGTAAATTGTATTCAACATAATCAAGGCAAACTTGAGTGTAAGTATGTCTCAAAGAGCTGTAGACAAACGCTCGTTGAAACTCCCACAAAGAAATGTATGCTCCTCGGGCAAACTTTTGCTAAATACTACAAATAAATAAACATTGGTAGACATGGTTCAATGAACATTATTCTACTGTTATATGAAACATTGCGTTTGATTTCTTTTTTTATCCAAAAAAATGTTTCCCTACGATCTTAAATATTTTCTCTTTAGTTTGTAGAGCAAGTATTCGAATCGTGGTTCATATTCATGATCTTTCCGTTATTTTTATACTTTCGCAAGTGTATGAAATATGTTTGTCAAATGTTTATTATATAGCCAAGTATATCATTTAGTTTAACGATAAGTGAAATATAATTTCTAATATTTAAATTAAGACAATGTAGTTACTATACGTATAGCAATAATTTAATGAAAAATCTTACATTTAATGTTCAAGATGTCTCGTAAGTGTTGTATGAATATCAAATAAAGATTATTTTTAAATGGTATTCCTCAATTATCTTATGACCCTTCCTTTTTACAGCTCCCAATCCGAAGGGTTAAAAAGAGGCCCTATCACTAAGACTCTGCTGTCTGTCTGTCTGCCTGTTCCTCTGTCCATCTGTTGTATCTTATGAACTGTGCCAGTACTCAACATAGATAATATAGATGATGGTACGGAAACCTTCGTGTGTGGATTTAATTCGCACTTGACCAGAGAGAAGAATATATTGTTTAATTTATCCTTAGAAGATAATTTGTGTAGTGTAGGTAGCAGTAATATGGCTATGTTTATGTATACACGAAGCTACTTCTGATTCTCCTGAGCCTCAGGAAGCTGTATGAGGACCAGCACATAAGTGATCACTGTTGATATAACCTGAAAAAATAATATGATGAAATAAAAATGACAGCTCAGGTAGACGGCTGGAGTTTAGGTACTCCTTAAAAACGAACACGATTCGATGTGAAAGGTTGCGCACCTCTCACTGCTGAATAAAATACTAACTGCATGCGCGAAAAATTATGACGTCCTGATAACGTTCCGAATCATAATAATGTTCCAAATGGGCGGAGCCAGGGAAGAAGGGAGCATAACAAGTCGTCTTTTTCACTTGCCATCGGGCGATGGATTTACAGATTAATTAAATAACCTTTATCACGTAAAATTAAATCATCTGTAAATCGACTTACAGACAACCACTTTTTTGTATAAGCCGTCCGTATATTGTATTTTAAAGAGTAAACTGTATCAGTGTGTACTGACCGATGGCGCTCGTCGCTTTAATAAAAGTTGTTCTCTATTCAACCAGTACGCAATCGTTTTTCGTATGGTCCGTGGAGATTCTTGATGACCCAAACAGATGGGGCTGCTGAAGAACGTCTGCTGAAATGTCTATCATCTTATGATTGACGTCCATTTCAGTGGTCCTCACACTGCATTACTGTGCAGGTATCACGTAGCCATTAAACTTGTTGTCTATAAGATGTATTCATTTTGTTGTTGTCTATAACATGTGTTTATTATTATTTTATTTCAATGTTATTTTGCAACATTTTAAGGAGCCTTTGTTTGTATTGTAATGGTGTAGGATTACTGAATACATATATTCCTGTTTTATTTTTCCTACGTTTTTTTTAGCCAACTGCGAAAGTAGAGAGAAGTAAAGTTTTCCAAGCGTACGTAGATAACTATGTTCCCTGTTACAACTCGAAAGGTTTAACGGTTTTTAACGTAGGAGATTCCGTTTGATCGCGATAACTCGAGTATCATTGACCACATTCAAATAAAAAAGCAGATATTTTTTTAACCTTAATGATAGTTGTTATTACTGAAGCGGGAAATTTGTAATCACTTATTATTGAAATAATAAGCTCGTTTACATACACTACTACAAATAATAGAAATAAGCCCGGTGGCATATAGTATATATCTATATGCTACCCTTAAAAGATCTCGTAACACATAACTTCTATTAGTCAAGTTTTATGATTGTACTTAAAAATGCTCTTACAGATAGGATTGTATTTCTAGATATATTGAACATTTTCAGGCCAGTCAGGTGCACTCGGGACTGAAACACCTGGTCCATAAATCGCTGAAACTGGAATATTAAAAAAGATGATAAGTGGGTTAAATCTAATAACGAATGTTATGCTGTTCTATTTTCTTCTCACTAAATTAGTTACAAGTCCTAAGACATTTTTAAATTTGCTCTCGTGCACTCTGCGATTATTTTTTTGTTATAAAACCTTGAGAGGTATAGGGTCTGCCCGGAGGAACTCATCCCGGAGACACAGGAGTAGCAGAAATGAGAAAATGTGGTGGGGCAAGGCATTTCCAGGGATTTTTAAAAGGTAGTGCCATGCTACATTGTAGCGGAATTGGACCGGCACGACCAAGGAGGTACCTCACGCTGACGTGATACCGGCGTAGAGTAACATTTTCGGTGGAGTGTTTCATGCGGTTTGTGAGTAGGCGGTGGTTCATTGGAGGGAGGAGAAATGGAGGGCAAAGCATCGCCCTAGTAATTATAAAGATGTTCCCGTTATGTCGGTAGTCGTGAAAATGCTCCGATTATTCGTTTGCCCCATTAAACTATATATTTTTTTACATAGTATAGTTTGTTTTACAGTAATAGCAGGTAGTAGGTACCCCTCGCTCACTAAAGACCGGCATTACTCAAGTGAATTGTGGGCAAACGAGTAACCGCACGAAACTTGACACTGAAATGTCACTTTACGGCGATATTTTGTGAGCGAGAGGTACCGCCCCGGTCGTGCTGGCCCAATTTCGTCGCATGCATGCGTGGCCTCTCCTCCTTGCAGAGGCCATGCCTTGTGCATGCATGGCACTACCTCTTCCGTAAAGTACAGTTTTATTTTTTTGCTTTTTAGTATGAAGTAGTGGAAAAATGCTTTGCAGCTCCAGGGGCCAGCTCGAACCGGGACGTGGTTAACGCTCACTTGAAATGCCACAAAGTAAAAGCTATGTTATCGCGATACGGCTACAAAGTGTTGTTATATAGCGTTTTGTCCGGCTTGTGTGATTCACGCGCGAACGCAACACATCCAGATTTGACAGTATTCAAAACAACTGCTTGCTTGTCCGCATAACAAAAAAAAAAAGAAGGAAATCAAGTGTCATGAGAAACTACAAATATTAAGCAAACAATAAATAGTTAGAGCGAACATGCTCACACGCTGGTTTGCTCGTTGCTCTAAGCATGTAAAAGTTATTTAATTTAAAGCTTCATACATGTCCTTTTACACGAGTGACCTGTGAGCGAGTGTTGCTAACTCTCCCCGTAGAATATAATGAAGAGTTCCGGGCGTCGTCGAGGCTGCCCCGTTTCTGCTGTGCGTCGCGGACGTTCGCGGAGGTGTGTGTGGATTGCTTCTGTGCGACCATTCGCGAGAGTTGCGCCTCGCTGCCCTGCAGGGTGAGGGTCAGCACCATCCCCCCAGTTCTTGGCTACGTAGGTAGGAGTTGACTGTTTCTACTTGAATCACCGTTGTTTGGGGTTCACTTGTTAACATATCTTGGTAATCGTTAATTATATATAATTATTTAGGATTAATTACATTTCTTTATGTCGTTATTATACTATCATACCTCTAAGGAGGACACAGGACAGGAGTGGAGTTGAGTACTAACAATATTGGCGTTTTGTTGCCATTACAAAGAGATAAAAAATAATATTAACAGTAAAGTTGTCAGTAAAGTTATCAGGAAAGCTCACCTGTTCACTATAAGCTAATGACGGTAGCTTGTGCAGGGCATTCAGAGGTTCCCTGGTGAGGGTGTGAAGATATGCTGTTGTGGTGAAGAGGATCAGTGCCTTGGTTACGATGTTCACGTTGTAGATGATGTAATAAAGTAGTGCAAACCATTTCCACCTGGAAGATCATAATTCCATCAGTATAAGTTATAAATAAAATAAAAGATCTTTATTTGTGTGGACACGCTGCACTAAATACAACACTTCTATAAAATACACAAGATTAAAACTAAGCCTAAAAGTATACAGCCAACAAAACAGAAAAACAGAAGATAAAAATTAAAAATATGTAAAACAAAAAGGTTTAATATTCACACCATTAGAACAGCAAAAAAAATGTACAAAAATAAACAAGATTTATTACATAGGATAACGGCAGAGCATCCCACAAACGGGTAAGTTCTCGGCTTCTGTTAAGAATATAACCTAACACCTATTTTCAGGACCAACATGAATAGTTTTCCTTATTCTGACGGCAGCAAACAGCGTTATAAAATATTTATTAATATAAATATACATCACATGTGTGTTTTTGTTTTTGTGTGTGTTTTGTCTACCCATATATAAATATGTATGTATGCACTTATATGTTAAACGTAGGCATCTATCGCACGAGCATGGCCATGGCACACAATAATAATTAACAGTTAAGAGATCTTAATGTGCTCCATGTTCGAGTATGTTTCTCTAGACGATCAAATTCAATGTCAAACTTTTGCAATTTTGAAAACTGGAGGGGAGCAGGAACATTGGCTATACTATTATGCGGATGTATATGGGCGTCGGTAGTTATCAAAACACTCGTTTGTTCCCCCTATGATATGAAGAAACAACCAGTTTCTCAAACGGTGCGCTCATTAAAAAAATATATTTGATATTTTGATTTAGTTTTTTACTAGCTGTGCATTGCGGTACATTGTTCATACAAATGTGATCGCTACTGATCGGACTTAATGATGCTTCAATGTCGCGTATTGAGTTATAAAGCTTTGCATTTATAATGTTAATAAATAATAATTAATCTAAGTATCACTCAATATGTACGGATAGTATGAAACATAATAGGTATTTACATGAACTTTCACCTCGTAATTCTGCCCCTTTGGGAATTTTTGTAAAATAAAGTAATTTATGACCTCGGCATTTATGTTATCGGTGTTAGTCAGTGCGTGTACTATAGTTTTGTATTGCTACTAAATAACGACAATGTTATTTTATCTTTGTAATTAGTCGGTATTATATTTTTGGTCACTTCAATTTTTTTTTGTGTTTTTAACTTTGGATTTTACTGGATTTAAAATAAATTTTAACAACCTGTGAATTGTCTCTACGCCTGGATGCCTCTGGTGTCTGAAAACATTGAATTATGTAAAAAGTAAAATAAGTACGCACTAGATACATACATTACGACAAAGTGCGTACGTAGTACGAGACGAGAGCTCAGTCAGAAAAAGTTTGAAAAAGACACATTTCATTTTTGTTACAGAAATGTTATAAAAAATTAAAAATACTTAACAACTCTCGTCACTCAAAAAAACGGGACACCTTCAAGCTTTTTAAAGACATAAATATTAAAATATCAGTAAATAAGCTAAATTTATTTTCTATTTTTTAGTATTATATTTTTTTATGTATTTTTTTTTCATCGTTTTAATTTAAAAAATAAACAACAAACACACTCTGAAGTGTATTATAGAAGAGCTTAATTAAAAAGAACTTACTGTATAAGCAAATATATATTTTTGCACCAGAATATAAGGTTAAAGGAGAAGGAGAGAAATATGAATGTATTGTAATTACTGTCAACAACTTCAACTAAGTTGTTCAATCGTGTATAATACGCTTGTATATCCGTCCATTGCATATTCTTATAACGGTGACACTGAAAATAAATGAAAACCAATAAAGGAAATTGAAATTACATTTTTATCTGTACCTTTCTTTTTTATTCATCCTGGTATTATCCCTCTTTTACATCAGATGATATCGGGGTTAGCTACCTAACCCAGGGGACTGGAATCCACCTGCAACGCTTGTTTCGAAATAATGAAACATCAAAGAAGGAAAGCCTCCCAAACTTCAAGATCGTTACGGATAATGGGACTTCAATGGGCATCAGTATTCGTTAAATGGCTCCAATTTCTCGTTTGCACCCCTATACTGTAAAAAAGATGAATAAAAAAATTACAGCATAAAGGGACAAACGAGGAATCGAAGTCGGTGGTTACCGATGCCCACTAATATCAGCATATGCAGCAGCAGCGAGCAATATCAGCAGCGAGGTAATTTCCCGACCAGGTCTGTCCAACTCATCTGCAATGCAGCATGAAAATAATTGAACAGTTTAATGAATATTTCATTTTTAAAACTTTCTTTCGAAAATCCATACAACAGCACGTCGAAGCTGGTTTGCTATCAACCAATTACGGTGAGCATCTGTTGCCAGGATATGGTGTTAACTATATCATGGCAGCATCTGTTCTCTTCGAAATATAAGAGTTCGGAATACAAGACAATAAAGGGACTGAATAGCGTTACATTATCCCTTTGTGAGGATGTCTTTAAGCGTTGACAATTCATTAACCATCTGGTGACTCTATCGTTTTCATTTTCCTGATTAAATGACAAACCTTTTTGAGTCTTGCCGACAGGACGTAGTTGAAATCTTTAAATCTGTTCATAAGATACAGTGCGACAGAAACAATCATCGGGTCTAGGAACGTAATGAGGAATGCTCTTTGGAACTTGCTCAACTGAAAGTAAATGAAGGACGATGATTCGGAGTTTGGCACGGAAAATATTACTAATTTAACATTATGTACTATGATTTTACTGAATCTCGATTACGAGCAACTAGAGGTCTCCAGCGGGTGCAGTCCTCTGTCATCCATTACATCTGTCCTGCCAGTCCGATGGAACACAATCTCAATGGAATCACACAAATGTTATAAATGTAAAAGCTTGGGTATATGTTATTCTTTCGTGAAAAGTGTAGTTCGGATTTAGATGAAATTTGACACATATTGAATACAATCTGGAATATTACGCAAAAGATTTTTATTCTACAAAAAATAAAAGTTTCTTTGGTATAATTTTTTCAAGGCTAAATGTAAGGACCCGCAGTCGAGTTTCTTGTATTTCAATTTATTTGTAGATGTAGTATTTTATTGCGACTAATTAGATGTGCAGGGTTGGAGCTCACAGCCGTTACTACAACATATGCGGTAATTTACCAACTTTGCCAATCCTTCTTACTTAAGTGCTTTAGAAATAGAGTCGACGCCAATCTTTTCTCCTTCTGTACGCGAACTCGGCGCTGTGAACTACAAAAGACACTCAATCTTGATTCAGTCACAACTCATGAACTACATTTGCAGTTATTAAAGTTTTAAAACAAAATAATAGGTATTTAAAGGATTGTTCCTTTACAATTCAATATTCAGTAACTGATCGAAACTGAACTATAATATAAATACTGTAAGATATAGATTAAACTCCTACCCTTTTGGCCGTTCTATCAGAATACATAGTTTATAACTTTCCTCATAAATGTATCTCGCATGCACAAAAATATTTTTTCAATTCCGTTCGGTAGTTCCAGTGATTAGCACGTCCAATGTTGTGCCATGCTGCATGCATGGTGCATAGCACTACATCCTCCTATGCAACGAAATTGGGCCGGCACGACCGGGAAAGTACTTGTCGCGCACTCGAGACCGCCGTAATGTTACACTTACGGTGACACGCTTCGTGCGGTCTGTGATTAGCGGGTGGCTTATTGAGGGGGAGAGGGGGATGGCATATTTATGCTGATGTTCATCGGCGTCGGTAGACGTTGAAAGGCTCAGATTACTCGTTTGTCCCCCTAGACTATAAAAAAATAAGTTAAGAAAACAAACAAACTCTTCAGCATTGTTATACCACATTAGTATAGATTTTTATATAGCTCTGTGTGACTAACGAGGAGTCATAACCATTTGCTGAGTAACGACGTCCATTAACATCCGCGAATTAATGGTTATGTAGACGCGATGCCGCATTCGCACCTCTAGTTTTTAATGGTTAAAGTTGGTTAAATGCAAAATGCAACTCTGTTTCCTCTTTCGTGTGGATGTCTACGGGCGTCGGTTTGCGTGTGTGTGATATTTAGAAATAAGTAGATCTGCTGGCACTGATATTCTCGGTATATATAAGACTTCCTGCTCCTTATATTTTTATTCTAATTGAATTAGTTGCGTGTCCCAAGGCAGTTTTTGTCATTCCCTCAGGCTCCTTTTGCGATCATGTCAAAGCGATCGCCACTGTCGATCCGGAGACACAGGAGTAGCAGCGGCGGGAAAGCGCCAGGCTCGTTTAAAACAAAAGAGCCTCCAAGGGGACAAAATAAGGTGGTGATAAATACTGGCACCCATAGATATCCGCATAATTGTTTTCCAGATGAGTTTCCGTCTTTTACTCCTCTTTTAACTGGATCATCGTAAACTCATTAACCGCAGGATATGCGACAGCTTCGCTGTCCTTTTAATACGTTACCGTGTGAGCGACCGCTGCTTCCCCGACCGTGCCGTCATATTTCGTCTACAACGCAGCATGACACTGCCTCTTACTACTGTATATATGTACTCACTCTTCTCAATTTAGGAATAGGTCGTGCCATGTTGTACAGGAGGAGGTAGTGCCACTACATCATACGTGGCACATGACACTACATCCTCCTATGGCGACTCTCGCTCACTTGATACCGACGTAAAGTGACAGTGTAGCTGTTGCGTTGCGTGGGCTCTGTGAGGAGCCGGTGGCCCGTTGGGGGGGAGGGGTGATAGAAAGCAACGCAACTGCGTAACAATTATGCGAATGTCGTCGTCGTCGCTAGCCATCAAACACCCCGATTTCTCGTTTGCCCCCTTATGCTATTAATTTTTTTTATTGTAAATTAAGGGTACCTGTAAGATGAATGCTATTCCGTATTCAAACGGTAGGAAGTTGAAGGTAAAGTCGTAATAGAACTCGAAGTACTTCTGCACAGAACAGTCCTCTGCTGGGCCGCACAGCGCTGTTATGTTGTAGATAATATACATTATATGTTCAACTGCGAATGAATATACAAATTACGCTAGGAGGACAGAGCGTTGTATTAGCGCAGACTCAGTGTTTTTTTAAGAAAATAATATTCAACAGTAGACGTATGGAGGAAGACTACACTTCTCGCAATCGTGGCAGAAACATGGACATAACTAGGATTACTATTGTTAATCTAGAAACTGTATTGAGTTTACGCGAATGTTATTAATTACAATAGAACCACCTGCGTGGATTTTATCGCGGTTTATTTAATTAGCTAACAATCCCTAGCCTAGCACCGACGTGTTACTAAATCTGCAGTCTGTGAGCACGCCGAAGCTAGTTCAATAATTAAATGAACCACAATAGAATCTGTAAAAGTAGTTTTACTGTAAATCTATAAAGTACTAGAAAATAGAACATCTACTACAATATGTTATGTTGGCTGTGTTTGTCATCTCACATGGTACCACAAGAAATCAAGGCCGTGGTATTCTCTTGTGGGCTGCCACAACCAATTAACTGAGTGGATGCTGTTTTAGTTGTTAGACACGTTGTTGTGCATTTTCCATCAGATTACACTAACTCATCCGTACATTTGAATTTCACTTTCTTCTTTAGTTTAAAATACTATATAAAATGTATTATTGTTTTTTCTGTTCTTTTAAAATTCTTATTTCTTTGTTTTTTTTTTATGTACTTATGATATATTTGTGTATAATAAAAGTGTGTAACAGTGTAATTCTATGTAGTAATTATCCAAATTAAATGATAATCAATTCTAATATAAACATGATAACAAGCGTCTCTCTCTCCTTCTGTCTTTTTTCATCAAATTTGGTATATTTGACACTAGTCCATACATAAGAAGAAGGACATAAGAAATTAGAGTGAAAGATGAAATGGAAAAAAAAATGAACAAATAGTAGGAGTAATGTTAACAGAAAAGAAGCTTCGAAATTAAATTATGGTGATAGGTAAGATAGCGTTGTCAGTCCTAAAATATATTGTTATACATGTGCAGGAGTCGCAGTGGTGGGAGTGTGGTAAGAAAGCCTCGATAGTAACCTAATGGGTAATTGCTCGTACTATTTTTTAAATTTATACTATTTATTAGCATTAATATTATCGATGTTTTTTTAAACGAATTGTGAAGAAAATGTAGTTTTACTGGACGAGATGCATTAATACATTTCTCTAACACTATCTGTAACTACACACTGTATAATATATTATCATGTATTAATGTAGTAATTATTGTTGAAGACATGTTTAGGCTACGATGGGACTGACGTACCATTGAAGGTAAAGGTCCCTTAATTAATTGAAGGTAAAGGTCCCTTAATTAATTGAGAATTAAAACTAGCCCTAGTCTATATTATTGTTACAGTGTTGGCTCTAGAGCCATTTATTTTGCTGGTCGCTTTATATAATGATTAACAGCGCCCCGCTGCTTAAACCGCGTCTCTGGTACTTTCGGCCGTAGCAAAATAATATTGTCATCAAATAGCCTATAAGTACAGCTCGCATACAAAATAATATTTTTTCAGATTCGACCTATTTACCTTTTACCCAATTTTTCAGAGATTAACGCGTTAAAATAAACAAACTATTCTTTCTGTTAGTATAAACAGGTCACATATCTTGATGATGGTCTCCTAACATAATACTAAGAGTGTTTGTCCCTAAAATTATACCTATTAATGATTCTGGTGGGTTTACAAAGCTAAAAATACGATGGATACGTGGAATTGTTAGTTTTGCAAGAGTGCGTGCCATGCTGCGTTGCAGCGGAATTGGGCCAGTACGGCCGGGAAGGGACCTCTCGCACACATGGTACCGCCGTAGTAATATCTTCGATGTTGCGTTTCGTGCGGTATAAGAGTAGCCGGTGGCTAATTGAAGGCGAGGAGAAAAGGAGGGCAAAGCATCGTCACAGTCATTATTCGGATGTATGTGAGCGTCGGCAGTCGTTATAAAGGTCGGATTGCTTGTTTGCCGCCCTATTTTTACAAGTTTCTTAATCTCAACAGCACGGAAGCAAGAAAATATCTAGTTAAAGTTCAAGTTCGAATTTTAAAACAAGGAGATCAGTGCAGCGCCATCTTACACGGAAGAGTAAAACTTCTTGAACTCTCTTATGGTTGATCGTAAAGAGTTTCCTACTTTACTTGACCGTAAAACTGAAGCTGAAATACAAAGACGGGGGTCAGTAAAATTAAAACTTTCTGCTATACTACTACTTAATGGTAAGACAGCGTGCGGCTGGTGATGTGAAGTAGTTCTTTCTTTATGACGGAGTGATGCATGATAAGAAACCGGTTAAGTGAGAGTCGTACTCACGCACAAAGTGTTCCGTACATTATCTATTAAAACAGCAAACACGTTTGTTAATTGGTAGATAAATAACTAATTTATTCGAGCTTTTAGCGTTTGTTGTCATAGCGGCAACAGAAAAACCTATAAAAAATCAACTATCCAGCTATGACGGTTCATGAGACAGATACGGCCTGGTGACAGAGAGACAGACAAACGGATGGCGTATTCTTATTAATAGTATCCCATTTTATCCCTCGAGTACGGAACCCTAAAAAGACCAAGGAGGGCAAATAATAAGAAGATAAGATCATGAAATTGATTCCTATGAGAAAAGTAATAAAGAAAAACTACTTACAAGTTCCGAGAAAAAACATAAAATATACGACCCGATTTACTCGTATGGCCTTACGTCTTGTGTTATGCGGGATCAACTTTTCAATTTTTTCAATTCGATTCAACATATTTCTCCAATTTTTTGAAAATATCGAAAAATATACGGCCAGGATCAAACATAGGAATGTTATCAAGACTTCCAATTGTGCTAAAAAATAAAATGTTCCCTATACACCTGCCGGCTAGATGAGGCCTGCCTCTTTCTTGTTTATTAAGGTTGAGTGTGAGTCGTATCCGAACATGAGGGTATCATGTCAACGGGAGATAGGACCATAACATCATAAGGAATGTTTACAAATTGCATTTGTGAGCGTATGAACAGCCGGAGAAAAGGTAGCAAAACAACGGTTCGTAATAGTTTTCCATATTTCCAAGACTAAGGCTTATGTCAATGAATGCCTTCTTCGGGCTTAATACAATATTTTTTTTTTTGTAGTTTTTGCAAACGAACGATCGGAGCCTTTTTTACGACGCCCATAAACATCCACATAATTACTACGCCGATGCGTTGCCGTCCTTTCTCCGTCCCCTTGTATCATATGTATCATATTTAGATGTATAAGCATAAAATTTGAATTACTTAAACCAGAGATATATAGGTTGCAATCCTCTATAGACATTCTATAAGACTGTGCAAATGGCAATATGTAATGGATGACAAATTTCGAAAGGGACAGAGTACACGAAACATAGAAGCAGCACGTGAACTGTCATACAGCGTGCTCGTTTGATGTCTAAAATGAATACATCATTTTAGACATCAAACGGGTGAAATGGAAATAAAATTACACAGGTTGCTCAGCTACCCCACCATGATTCAAGCCTTGTCGTGGCAGTGGGGCTTAGTAGCCTGCGGTGAACACAGGCGAAGCCAATTGAACCGGGGAGGCATCTTTTCACCCTTTTATAAAAGCGGGGGCTTAAAGGTCAGGAGGCGAAATCGTTCTCTGTACCCCTCTTATAAGAAGAGGGGACCTAAGAGCAACAGGACGAGGAACCTCACCCCATTGTACTGTCCCAAAGTCAGTGGGGTTGTTCTGTAGTGCGGGGAACCCCATCTGTGGAGTTGGAGTCGGTCCCTTAGGGAGCTGACTAGCCGTCGAGGTGCCCTGATTATTTGTTGTTCCGGGGCACCTCACCAAGGGCGGCAGTGATGGTACTCGCGGTGGTATTGGGGGTATTCGGCACTATCATGTGCCGTACGTCCCACACACCACTGGACCCCACCCAAGGCCAGTGAAGGCGGATTATAGGTAATGTGAACGTTTCGGCCGCTAGTTGACATTAACGATTGGATGCTCAATCTCCATACTTCATAAGGATATTTCTCTGCTAATTATAAGAAGCTGGAAGCTTCATATTGGCCAGTGAGCAGTGAGGAAAGAGAGCAGTGCGAATGTGTAGACGCGATGCTTCCCATGATGTTGGATTGTCAGTTTTGTGACGCGAATCAGAGGTACTTTAATTCGAGTGGATGTCGGAGTTCAAGTACTGCTTTACTCTCAGCTTACTTTGCTTTAATTATCATAATAATTTTGAATATTAATTATGAAAGACTCGATACACCTACTTGATATTCCAAAAAAAAAAATGGTGGTACGTACAATAATACTAAGGCTGATTGATAACTGGCCGAAGCGACGAACGTAAAAAAAGGCAAACAAAACTTATTCCATTACATTCTATCATCTTTTCGAAGATAGAACGCCAAATTTGAATTTATTCCCACTGATAGACGACTTTGTGTGATACCTAGAATTTTCTCTGCCGTAAAATGGAAAGAAACTAAATTCGTTCGATGATAAAGTATTATGTTTTTAAAGGGAAAGCAACAGCCCAGATTAAAGTTAAGGAAGACAGTGTTTTAGGTAATACTGCTCCTGCATTGAGTACAATTAACACATGATTTGTAACGTGGAAGACAGAGCTGTGAAAACAAATGAACAAATGAAGTCATGAATCCGGATATGATCAGAAAGATTCAAAAAGCGGCGCTCAAAGTTGCGTCAGATAGCGGAGATGGTAGGCATTTCCTCTCAACGCGTTATTTGAATTTTACACCAACATTTGCGAATGAGAAAGCTTTTTGCGCGCGATGGGTGTCACGTTTGCTCACTGTTAACCAAAAGCAACGTGGAGTGGACGATTCGTCGGAGTGTTTGGCGTTATTTAAGCGTGATACTAACGACTTTCTGCCGCGTTATGCAACAACGGATGAAACATGTATAAATTGTCATACTCTTGTAATAAAGGAACCATCTAAGCGGTGGACTGAGAGCGGAAAACCTGCACCCTGAGGGGTGATCCCTCGTACTTCGTTGTGACCCGACTCGCCCCTAGAAATACCTCATCCCTGAAGAAGTGTATCACGTCTGCATAATATTTATGCGGATGTCTAAACGCGTCCGTAATTTTCAAAAAGCTCCAACAGCTTTCTTGCTTGACTTTTTTATAGTATAGGGGGAGAAACGAGAAATCGAAGCCTTTCAACGACTATCAACACCCATGAACATCAGCATAATTATGCCGATAGGTTCCCCTCCCTTTCATCCCACCACCAATGGGCCACCGGCTACTCCCAAACCGCACGAAACGCGAAAGCGTAGGTATCACTTTACGGCGGTGTCGAGGGAACGAGAGGTACCTCCCCGGTCGTACCAGCCCGATTCCGATGTATAGAAGGATGTAGTGACATGCACCATGCATTGCACTACCTCCTCCAATGCGGCACTACCTCTTTCAAAAAGACTCCATAAATTACAAGAAAAATATGCTATTCGTATTTATTTTTTTAAGATGGTTTGATACGCGTCAAATGGTTTTATGAAGCCTTAGAAAATGAAGCTGAAGCTGAAGATCATGACAAATGTTAATGAACGCCGACAACGACGGCGATTTACATGCAATAACGGCCAAGTAATTGATCCAATTATACGAATTGGGGTGCGATATTTATTCATGGCACGCAGAAGAACGCTGAACTGGAGTTACTCAAGAAAAATATATTACGTTTTTTTTTAAACATTTCACAGAACGTAAAGAGCCGCCGCGTTATTTGTTGATTGCTGGCTTCAGCCTCTGGATTTTTAAACTAATCTCGTCATGTGTGATCATTACAGAGATGAATATATTTGTGTCCATTGAACTTGGAATATCGTAATTTTTTATTCGATTTTATTGTATGTGGATGAGGAGGTTTCCCGTTGCGATCGTTGCGGGTACCGATACACGTTTCACCATCTCACAGGCTCCATAAGATGGTTTCATCAAAATGTACAGGTGAAAATCAAGTGGTGGCCGTTGTTGGCCCTGAAGACACAGGAGTAGAAGTGATGGGAAAGTGTGGTGGGCTAAGTCTGATTTTGAAAGTTTAAGAAAATTAAGATCGTTGGGATTTTTTGGGGGAAAAAATAATGTAGGTAGCAGGCAGCAATGTCATTCCTAGCTTTACGCTTCGTCATCTCATCCATGACGCGTAGTGCGCTTTTCGACAGCTAACGTAGCTACGCGGCGCGTAGCGCTGTTACCACGTATTCAGTGGGCAAAAGTCATGGAATCCGCGCCATTATCAAGCTTTTGGATACCTAACGCCTCATGTGATATACATTTTTGGGCTATATCAGCGTATAAAACAGTATTCTGTATTACAAAAACTGTTGTAACCATTATTTTTTTGAGGATATTTTTATCAATTAATATATATACTGTATACTCACCGTGATAATTGTTGATATGTCTACGACTTGTTGCTATCATGTTAACAATAACTAGTAAACAAACCAAAATACGTAGAGTTATGTTAAAAATATAATATAAAATATACGGCGATCTCCATGTTCCTCTGCAACAAATCGTTACTTCGAATATACCTATCATCTGAGCAACTGTTTCACTTAGTGAACCCATTCTTATATTTATATTTCTTAGGTACAGTTTTTAAATATTAATGACATTCATTACGCATATTATAAATCAAAGCTCTTAATAGTTGTCTGTCTGTATGTGGTCAATTTTCTCTAAAGCTATGGAACGGATTTTAATGCGGTTTTCTCCAATGGACCGCGCAATGCCTACAGATCGCTAGAGTGATAATAAACGTTAAAATTAGTTTTTTTGCACAGGTTCAATTATCACTTGCCAACAAGCGGTGTCACACACATAAACATATCTAAAGGGAACATATTATATAGTTGATGGGATATATTGTAAGTTCTTGGTGATAATTCTTGAATAAATAATACACTTTTTATACTATTAAATTAGTGTAAATGGTTTGGAAAATATATTATTTGTTTAAGGTGAAACATAAATATTTTTAAGTGAATCCAAATTGAAATTTATGTTTAGTACTCTGTCAAATTTAAACAATACTGTCTAGCAGTTTCTGCCTGAAAGATTCACACACACGCAAATATAAAATTTCATATTAATTATATACTTGTAGGTTACTATAGTATATTATTAGTAGGTACTTATAATCATATATTAGCAGGTTCGCAAAGTAAATAATGTAATCGGGACATTTGTGTACCACTAATATCATTAAAAACTGTACAAATAGGATTTAAATGTAAAAAAAAAATTTCAAAATCATTATAAGTTTTAATTCAACGTAACTAATAAAAGCTCAGTATGATTAAAAATATGTATTACCTTGTTGTAGTGCCGTTGATTTTAAACAATCCTTCGATCGGCATGAATCCCATAACTTTTGCAGCTAATAAAGGTAATTTAACGCTTCTATAAAAACTTTTATCTAGAGCTTGTAGCAGTGACATCTTAAATTAAATATTTATTTGACCTAAATTTAAACATACAGAACATCTTATTAATTTTTAACAATATAAAATATCGCAAATTCATTATGTGTACCTGTATTTGATCTGATGACTAATGTTGATATAAATTTTAAAATGGACCTTATGAAAGAAATTAAATGAATTCAAGTGTGTACGATTTTATAAAAAAAAAAATGCTTTTTTTACTTTTGTCCAATACCCTTTGATGTAAAATAATATATTAGTAGATTAACTTCAAGATGGGTGTGTTTTCAATAAAATTATGTTTATTTTTGATTATAATTCAAATAAGAATAAAATACCAAGAAGTGAAACTAGAAAAAATACGTTAAAATTGTAATAGACATTTCTCTTGGTCCACGCTTTACGGCGGACATTTTATTTATGTAGATTTAACAAAGATAGGAAACGTTGCCCGACATTAAATTATGATATCATAAATCAGATCAAATATTTATACAGCCTAAAATAATATTTTCGTATTCGAAGTGCGTGTGTTTCTATAAATCAAATATTCATGTTTCAGTTATTGGAAATGCTCTAGTTTAGATTTACATGACGTGTTTAACTTCAATATAAGATTACTATATAAACAAATACAATATAGTAAAAAAGATGTCAATATTACTGGCCGAAATTAAGGGTATGGCTTATATTAATTATTCAACTATATAGCATAATATTTTAGTGCACAAATGTCTGCACAGACACAAGTAGACTCTCTGTGCATGTGCGCCTGCCTGTGATTTTTTTTTTCTTTTTTTTTTCAGAGGGACCTATTACTGTTGGCGGAGCTGTTGCCCTCGCCCCTACAGTTCGTCGGATCTACGGAAGACATTTTGTCTTCAGGTTTTAGGTGGACGAAAGGGGGACAGACCCCCCTCTTTTCCCGCAGATGGGAAGAAGCATACCGGAGCCTGCCTGTGAGAACGGGGCGTAATTTTTATATATTTGACAGTAAAAAAGCTTCCTCAAATCCACCAATAACGTCAATGATCCACAAAATAAACAATAGCATACATTAAAATATTTTTTATTACGTTTGAAAGAATTTTCATCCGTTTTCGTTCCGCATATCACTAAAATTTTACGCCTACCTCTACCGAGCTATTATTCAATATGCATTATCGTAAATGCTGTATACCAGGTTAACATAATATGCTTGAGTAAGCGAGGAACTACGTTATTACAAAGTTACCAAATGTGACAAAAAACTTCCAAAATTGCTGCATCATATTAATTGTGATCTACTGGAAATAGTTGGATCCTACAGGTATTTTATTAAATTAATGCAGTAATATATAAACTATTAGACTGATACTTTTCCGTGCTCAATATAGTAAGTAAATATTATTAACCCTTAAAACAGTTTATCATCAAAGATTTTTTTACAATTTCAGACGAATTACCGTCTACATCATCTTTAACTGTGGCCGTAACATTCATGAATCTAAAGTGCTGATGTAGAAAGCCTAAAAGTGTGGAGGCCTTCAGGTAATATATTTTATATCAATACAATTATCATACATCACAAATGTGGTTTGATAAAAAGAACTCGAACAAAAATATAAAATGTAGCTTTGACTTGCAGACATCTTTGGCTGGAACACATGACGTTATGGCCATCTAATACCACTAAGTATACGATTCTAATGGTGATATGATAAATTTCTTAATGCACACTTAAGTACTGATTAAACCAGGCTTTTTATCTCTCTAAAATCATAGTTTCCTTTTCCTGTTGACAAGAACCATCGGCATCTTCTTTGGACTCGAATGTAGCAGAAGGATTGGAGGGAACATTGCAGTGTACAGGTAATGATTATGTTAAAAGCTTGTGTTACTTAATGTTGTATTTGTGTTGTCACAGCAAGAAGTATCCACATCCCATAGCTATAGCGGACCATGCAGATATTCACTAACCTTACACCTCAATACACTCTGATAGTGTACGATATACGTTTCTTTTAACCTTACATTTCAATTTCACATTCAGGAGACAAGTCTACATCTTTGGCTGCAAATTTCGCAGATTAACCTTACCAAAAACCATCATAATATATATCAAAGTACTATCCAGTCCAGATGTGGACTATCCTTTGTACACTTGATTTCCACTTTCAGAAGACCAGCTATGTAAAAGTCTTCTTCTGTTATCACATTAGCATAGAAATTTTAGTGCAAATGTAATTCCAAAGTAGTCATACTGACTTAGATGTAGTCTTAGAAAAGTGTTTTTAATAAGTTTTGAAAACTTAGTAGAAATATTTTTTGCATGTAACTGCTAGTGCCTCTGTGTTATGCAATTGAATTGTGGCATGCTGGGAAAGCTCAGTTTTGGTGGGATACTAGATATGTAAGATTCCTTTTGCATGGGTACCTACCCACAGTTGTAACATATGCCTTTACCTTAAGGAATATGTTTTAAATACTAATTACAATACTAATATTATGGCGCTGAGCATGATTTGTTGCTTATTTTTCTATACATATATTTTACAATAGGACTAGAATTTTTTATGTAATAATAACCCAATTAATTATTAACATCATACAATGTTTTGTTGCTTTATTAGGCAATATATAGCTTACAATAACATGTTAAGCATTTTAAATATGTTATTAAAACGTTGTAATAATCCTAGAAATTAAAATTTCTTACTTTAGTATATTAGACTAAAGTAAGAAATTTTAACAAAATATTAGCTAAAGCTTAGCAAAATTATTTTTTGATTATTTTTTTTACTAAATAACAATTTCATGATATTTTTATAAGTTCTGGTATCTAAAACTAAAACATAAAAAACTAGTAACTAAAGAATAGATCAAATTCTACAGCATCTTTCATAAACGCGAAACATTTAGTAAATAATTAATTTGTTATGAAACATCTTAATTTTTTAAATTTATTACAGATGTTTAGCAATCATGTTATTGGAACAATCAACCATTGTAAGTGAACTTGTAGACTCGTGGACACATAAATTGCTAAGAGCTGGGCTTGAATTGTGATGCATATCTGTGAAGATATTTACTTAGTCTGTATTGTGATGACAGCTGATGCCTGTGTTAGACACATACAATATCTAGTGGACACCTAGTATGGAGATGATGACACCTTAGGTGTGTACTTCAGTGATGTGCTATAGCTTGCCTTCTTACACGTAATACTCCTCAGCTGCAGTCCATCTCTTAAGATGGTCACACAGCCCTCAGTATGTCATATAAGTATGTAACAAAATTTTGGAAGGATATAATTTTTTAAGCGTTATTGAATAGGTAACCTCATTTTTGAAGTCGGTTAAAACATTTAAATTCACGTAACAAAAATAGTTCTTATGGGGAGATGAGACTCTACTGAACATTCAGTTTAAGTATACGTGCTATTCCTCAAAAATCTTCTTGATTTAGTTTACACATTTATTTAATCAGAAATTTAAAGACAAACATACATACAATATAAGATATGTATACGATCCATATTTCTTGGCCTATTTGTAGATGTAGAATAATCATATGTAAGTATCATAAAACTTCACAATATCACATATTAGTGGTATACAGGTGAAATCAATAACCTCTTTTTTTAAGCAGGTCAAAAGTAATGCCGATAAAACACGAGTGCAAAATATTGTAATAACAAGCAATAAACTAGTGAACGGCTGAGTGAAGCATGTCGTTGAGTCGGTTATGGCTTATTTCGTGTTTTTATTGTAAGTTTGGCAAAATTCAATATTGTTTTATTAAAAAGTACAAATTTACATAATATGAAAATATTTTACACAATACAAATTTCGCGTGTTTCACACAACACGTGCGCAAGTTTCATTTATTATAGAAGTAGGTAGCGACTAATATAAGGATATTCGGATATACAGTTATATAGCGAACCGTTTATTCGAATCATCTTAAGTACGTGCACCACAAAAATGTTTGCCAGTCAGTAACACAACCGTCTAAGTCGGAAGAGACAACAAATGTGGTTCACTCTCTGTCTCTCGTTTTTCATTAATTACCCTCCGCGTGATTCGCATGCGAGGTTAGGTAAACAATAATAGTAATGCATTCACATCTTCCTTCTTTATTAACCAAGACGTCCTGATCATGTTACATCCGCGCCATTCATGGGAAAACAACCTTTTCAGAGAAATAAAAAAGAAGCATGTAAAATACGTATGTTTTTTTCATGTAGAACACTAAATGGCAATGTTTTCTGCATATAACGGACTTTTTGGGACTGCCCCATACCATGTAGTAGCCATGACGCTGGTTCTTCCATACTCGTATTTTATTTCCACACAGTCAGCCGTAATATGACAATTTGAACCTATCTTAGGTACTAATAGCATTTGAGAGCGCCGTTTGTTGTTGCGTTGATGATGTTTACATAGTCCGTCTTGTGATGATAGCTGATGCTTGTGTTAGACAGATCCAATATTCAGTACGGCGCTAAAGGCCATGAGATGAGGATACCTTGGGCGAGTACCTCTGCGATGTGTTATAGCTTGCCATCATACACGTAATACTCCTCACGTAGAGTCCATCACCAGGCATAGTCTCGAAGCTCTCTATATGTCTACCCCTACATAGCACATATTATAAACGCGAAAGATTTGATGGCGGTATGATGGATGTTAATTACTCAATCATGCCAAAACTACAGCACTGATTTTGATGAAACTTGGCAATACTGTTGTTTATGTACTAGAATATTGCGCGCTATATAAATACTAACTTTTGCCCGTAGTTTTGTCTGTACAGCTAGAGCTGCTCGACGGCTAAACCACGGGCACAGGTAACCATACTTCTGATTACGAGCATCAGTAGTGTCACTCTTGTGTTTAATGCCTCAGCCTTCGGGTGGTCTAAGTTCAAACCACCCGTTGACGTGAAGAACATTTTCTGTGTGTTTTTACGGTGAAGGAAAACATTGCAAGGAAACCCAGTTTCGTGATTTCGAATGTTCTGTGTAAAAAGAGATATCCTTATTAAATTTCCAAGATAGACTTGATATCATCTGGCATAGAAACGGGATAAGGCCACAGGATGAAGAAGAAGTAACATTTCAGGTTGCATTACGCTATCCCGACAAGACGTAGACTGTACGACAGTGTGTCAGGACCTGGCCGATGACGACCTGGAGCCGGTGTGCATGATGTACAGCAGATACAAGCGCGGCTTCGAGTACTTCGTGAATATGTGCCACGCCCGGCGCACCATGTGCCAGGACAGACTGAGTACCTATATTATAAATAATATGTGTGGACCTATCGCACCACGTTAGCTTAGTCTTAGGACGACTAAGTCGATTAGTAGTAGGCAGTATAAATATATTTAATTTAATAAATTTTTCTAAATATATTTCGAATGAATGGAGCGTTACGGAAATTGCTTAAAAGCCCTTGCTTGCACTGCATAATTATCTGCTAATACGTTATTGTATGGAAGTGTTTGCTGGATATATCAGAAAGTGCATGAAAGAAGAATAAACGCGGTTGAGATGAGGTCGTTGCGAAAAATATGTGACGTAACCCTCGCTGATAAACAAAGTGTCCGTGTAGAAATAAATAAGGGCATGCTCCGTTGGTCGGGCATGAAGAGAGAATGGCAGGTGAAAAGTTAGCAAAGCAGATACACAATGCAAATGTGGAAGGATGTAGGTACCCAGGAAGACTAAGACTGACACACCATGATCAGTTTGATCGGGTACTGCCCAAAGGCGGTGTCAAGATAAGTTTGTAGAGAAAACGACCCTAACAATAGACAAAAAGTCCTCAATATATTGAAAGTTTTATTATAACGTGTTAGTAACTTTTTTAAAACCAAAATGTTGACTATATCTGACTTCAGGATGTCGGTTTTTCGCGACGGTGAGCCCGCGCATAGTGAAAAACTACTCTCATTATTTTTTCCAAACGCGCCAATAGAAGTCTAACCTCAAAAATTTTGTTTATTTTCAGTATTACAAATGGTTAATCCAAAAAGATGTGTAAAGAGCGAGCAGTTCTTTATGCCTCTGAGCTGATTAGACTGTGATGTAAAGAGAAGCAAATATTGTATTGGTGTATCTAAACTTGTATCTAATAAACATCGTCTATAAAACGTTGAATAATATTATTCATTCTTTGTTCTACTTTATATATTCACTATGTAAAGTAGAACAAAATAGTATATATATATATATATATACGAAGGTCTGCATGCACTTTTCTTATTCTTCCCCTCAAAAACTAGGTACTAAACTGGAGTTTACAGTTTTGTTTAGTTAGTTTAGTTTTTTTTACTGGAGTTACGAAATTTGCCATAGAATTGGAAAATCGGGGATAATATAAAAAATATTATGTAATCCCGAAAAGAACACTAACGGTTTCCAAGGGCATATGTCCTACGAAAACCACTGTCTCGCTGACACAATGGGTCTATTTTCAATAAATGTTAAAGCAGCTGTCTACAACTGCATACATTAGTCTGATAACAGATCAACACCTCTGTTATCGTTATCCATTAATCGCCTCTGTGGTGTAATGGTGCGGGTGTCGCCCGTTAAGACCGTTACCCGCGTGGGGTCCTGAGATCGATCTCCAGATGCAAGGATAACAGGCGTGAAGGTAGTTTTTTTTCCTCATGCATTTTTATAAAAGTTAGTATGTTCCAAAAGTTGAAAAATATCGATTTTTTTATATATCTAGGGGTTTTTTTTTATCTTACGAGAAATTTGGAGACAAACATACATATATAAACTTACAAACATTGAATGTTTTGGAGGTTAGGGTTTTAAAGTTTTGAGCGTACTTTAGCATACATACTTAGCCTGAAAATATCATATTCAGTTCTAACATCAATAGTCGGTTAAAACACCCTAAATCTAACAGAAATGGTATGCAAAAAAACGCAACTGGCGTTACCCTCCTTCCTTCCTCGTCTCAAATCACAACCCGCAGGAAACGCGACAACAAAGCCTTCACTGTACGCCGATACTATGTGATCGAGAGTTACCTCCACACTTGTGCTGGGCCAATTCGGCTGCAAAACAGTATGACACTCTAATGATGTCAACCACAAGGTAGCTATGATATATAAACCTTTTCCCGGCGGAGGATCAGTTGTAAATGGCTAGGGATCAATATTGAGCCGCTCCGACGCTGATTGAGGACAGCGTATACGTCACGGGATGACTATTGGGCGCGGCGATAAGACCGCTTTGGGTCAGTCAATGTGGTGTACAAATGGTTTCTTCCTAAATGAACGGAGTCTAGAATATATTCACTTTTTTGGTGTACTAACATAAGATAAGTAACAAGGCGTTCTTCTCTTTATAATATTTATAATACGTGTAATTGAGCCATTGGAACTTATTTAGAAATCATGCTTGCATCATGTAAATATTGTCATGCCGATACGCTGCTCTCCTTTCCTCCACCCCTCCAATGGTTCACAGGCTACTCATAAACAGCATAGCGGTCACTTTACCTATAGGTATGGCAATAACTCGAATTATGTATGCACTGTTCCCGGCATAACCTAGCTTAACACACGCCGCACTGAGGGACTTAGCCGTGTCATGTATTATTTTTTAGAGTAGCTACTACGTGAGAACACTGTAGGGGGACAGCCAAATCTTTATTGGTACGGCGTTGAGGGCTATTGTTCTCTACGCTGTATAAATAATTATATTATTCATTATCATCTCAACGCCTTCGGCATCAAAAATACGCAGAATTTTTTAGGCTACAATGCCAGGATTACAATCTATTTTGATTTAAATCTCCATGCATTCAATATTTGTAAGGACCCAATTAAAAGGCAATGAATAAAATATTTCTTTTAATTAACATTTACGCATTCAATATTGATATTGATCTAATTAACAAAGCAGTTATTATTTAAATATTATTTTTTTAAATTGTGTACATGCATTCAATATGACAAGAACGTGACAAAAACACAGTTACTAATAAAAATTTTCTTTATTAATTAACATTTACGCATTAATATTTGATAAATAACGGATTAAAATCGCAGTTATACTACTTATATATGGCTTTATTCATTAACATTACTGCCACACCTTAAAGATATCCTCTGTGGTGAAATAAAGGATATATTGATTACTTCGGATGGTTAAAATTCTCAATATTAACGTTATCATGGTAAGACATGCTTCTATAGCCTGAAATCTATTAAAAATATTTATTTTTAATATATAAATACTGCGAAATTGCCAAGATGGTAAAATATGATATTAATGGCAATTCGCTTAGGTTTCTTTTTTTTTCGCGGGGAAAAGAAAGAAATATATTAAAATGTATAAAGAACACACTTTTTACGAATTTTATTGAATGTCTGTCTTTAATCATATACTCACGTCCACATCAAAATTCCGTTTTTGAAATTGGAAATTATTTTGATCGTTTATTTCATGCATGGGTATTAATTGTCTTAGTTTCAGTTCCTCGATAATGTTAGTGTTAAGACCAATCACCCTTATCACGACGTAAATAAATCTATGCAACATTTCGCAACGCTTCACGCTTCGATATAAATCTGCATTTTAAGTAACTGTTTGAATGAGTAATAAAAATATCGATAGTATTACGAGTGTTTTATGGACATACATTTTTGTCGCGAAAGTCTTATAAATCGATAATGCTAATATCGATAATCGATAGCACTTCAAAGTAAGACGTCATAGTAACGTTCCGAGTCATAGTTCTGTTCTGACTGAGCCTGCTAGCGACAGAGCGCTACGAGACATGTTTTCCGACAGTCATCACTTAGAGAACGGTTATCACCTATAATCATATCGTTCATAGACCGACTTGCAGATAACCAATTCTTTGTAACAAAACATCGGTGAGTCAAAAAACCCTATACCTATATCTTCTTTTCTTTTTATTATTTCTATTGTTTAATATTCACAAAAGAAATTACAAAAAAGCCAGTCACGAAAACCTTAGTGACTTTATCTCAGCGGGGTGAGTCACGTAGATAAATTGAGGGCAAGTAACAACCGCATCTCGAACACTATACATATAAAGACATTATAATATTATGTAGTTGTTGAAAGATAACGTTTTATCTTGATGTTATACTTTTCTTGTTTAATATACATTTGGATAAGTTCATCAGGAAATTCAGATATTCTACTTCACGCATTCCGAATACATTGATTATATTTACTTGAGAGACGTTCCATTTATTTCCGCAAGTAATGTGTCTTCAATTAGTTGGCCGTTTTTTAGCCGTTAGGTAATCAGGATTATTAACATCTGTCAGAAGAGAGTACTTCACTTTCTCGAACACATTCATAAGCCTAAAATACTTAAATATTTTTCTCTCACATGTTTTGGCACTATTATTTTTAGTATTCCAAATTGTAGACTATGTAAGACTCAGCTAGTGACAAATAAATTCAAACAAGATCTTTGCGATGTCTCCAGTTGAGTCTGTCGTCAATTAAGAGCCCAATATATGCATGCGTTTTGACTAGTTCTAAGTTTTGGCAGGAACACGCACCGATATTATGTAGACACTTGTGTTCATGTGCAATGATGATTGGATTGATGTTGACGATATTCCGTGATGAATGTGCATATATAAGTTTGGTTTTTGTGTTATTTATCACCCATCCAATATCGTGTGCCTATTTTCAGACCAAATCAAAGTCGGCTAGTATTATTCTTTGAAGCTCGTTCAAATACCCATGGGCTGCCAGACAGGTGTCGTCTGCAAATACATAGTAGACATTTTTCCTACATTGCACATAGTAGACATTTTTCCTACATTGCACATATCATTTACATAAATAGGATATACAATAGGGCCGATAATCGATCCCTGGGCAGCACCGGATTCGGTAAGAAACATTTTATTAATGTTCTTTTTTATTTTTACAGTTGTGTAACGGTTTTTATGATAATCTTCCGTTAGTATTGCAAAGGTCTTCGAATATCACTATGGAATAGTTTTCTAAATAATATATTTAATGTTAAAGTTTCGAAGGCCTTGCTAAAATCAATGAAGTTCACCAAAATATGCATTATAAAATAAAATTTAAATATTTGTTAAAATATTATTTAAATATTCGTTACTTATTACTTAAGTTATTTGGCAGACTGCTAGTGTTTTTGAACTTCAAAACGCATATTGTGTATCATTAATAATTTCATTGCAAGGTAGGAAATTAATAATTTGTGTACTCAGATAATTTTCTATAATTTTGACAATAACGTATGTTATCATGCTGCCGTGTAAAACCTCTATTGGCCGGTAGTTGTTGTAATCCTTGCGACTTCCCTTTTTATAAAAAGGCCGAATCATTCCAATTTTGAATAAATCGGGACATAGAGATGAAGTATAGCAGTAATTGATGAGATGGGTTATTACTGGCGCTATTTGTTGATTTATAAACTTGGTGTCGCTAACACTTATCCCGTCAGACAAGACAAGAATGAAACCCTAGGTGGGTTTCATTCTTGTTCATTTTAGAAATAATTTTAAATAGTAAGCGATACTGCTATTATTTCATTGCAGTTGTTTGTACACATATGTTAATATTTTTCCCAATAAAATTGTTTACTATATTTTAATAAGGGTCGTAAAAAGTGTTCAGCTATACATATTTTTTACGTCACAGCAGTTGCAGAAGTCACATTTTACATTTGATATTTAGTTGCTTCAAATTTTAAAAGGAAAAACGAAATCCTAATATAATCCCTTGGTTGTCCCTCTATCCGCTTATAACCAATATGCAAATTCATTATTTTCTAAAGCCTGGAATGGTACGGAACCCTTCTGTGCAAATCTACGAGCCGGACTTGACAGTTGGATGTACTTAAGTCATAAATCTCTTATCTCTCTCTTTAACATAATCTCTTTCATTTCCTTTTTATATATTTTAACACAACATAAACGATATATGTTTTGTAAGAGAAAGGAAAAGGAACGTTTTATAAGAGGAACGAAAGGAATGGTTTTAGATGAATTAAGGAAAATAGTCAATATAGTCCCTATATTTCAAAAAGGCGACAGACAAGAGGTTAAAAGCTGTCGGCCTATATTAATGCTAAGGCATTTCTTGAAAAAACTTGAATGTCCTCTTGCCGTAACTACACTTTTCCAAAATGTATGCAGTAACCAGCGTGAATTTATAAGAAACAGTTCCGTTATTACAAAAATGCTAAGCTACTCCACTCATATTGTGAATATTCTGAATAAACGTATTAAAATTTACACCATTTACTAAAATTTTAGTACGGCATTTCATAAGGTCGATCATGGTATCCTACTGTTTAAGCTCTACAGGTAGGGAGTTTATGGACCATTTTAAAATCACAAATCCTGCACCAGTGTAGATAGCGTGTTGTATGTTATGGATACGATCCTGGTGAGTATTTTACATCGTCGGGGGCGCCACAAGGATGACATGTAGCGGCTTTACTTTTTATAGTATTTATTACTGATATAGTCGAAAGTGCGAATCAGCGAATGATTGACACTTATTTGCAGACAACCTCAGGTTTATTCGAGAAACTATAGTTCAGATGACCCTTGCGTATTACAAGAGGATATTAATGCTACTTATAACATGTAAAAAGGAACTAAATTCCGCTAAGTGCTACTTCATTAAACTATCTTACACAAAGAACGTTATTGAATCTGTGTAGATTAGAGGCCAAGCTATTAACTTGTTGGGGGTAATAATAATAAATGTTTCTTATTGAACCAAAAATACAAATAACAATTTAATAAACTCACCAAAATGAGTAACAGCTTGTCGGTGTGTTTAGCGCCTGTTATAACACTATCATATTTATAAATTCGGGCCTACTTATCTAATATGAATATTAAATTAGGCTTGCAAATATTTAAATAGATAAGCTGAGGGCGTGGGTGTGTATTTTAATTAGAGTGTAAATATATGTATGTGTGTTTGTGTAGGAGATATAGTAAATCTAGGAGTAACGTTAGACTCAAACTTAAGTTTTAACTTGTATGCACGCCGAAATATTCCTCGTCGCCGTATAAAATAAGCATTTACTACTGGCTGTTCCAGAACCAACATAAACATATGCTCTTCGATAAATTGCTTAGAGACTGATTTGACTGAAATTGACACCAATGCTGTTAACATTTAACACGATTTGATTAATACTTTTAAAAATAAGATATTTAATTAGCTTAGTTATTTCCATTTTTTATTAATTTTTTGATCGAGATCATACAGATTAAAATTTTTGTTCGTTATATTTTACTGTTTTTGCTGTGATTATCTATTTTTATTTATTTGATTATGTGAGTGTGACCAACTTTTAGACTTTATTTTGGTACATTTTTGACTTATTTTATCATTAATTATTGATTCTGTAGTATAATTTGGTGATAGTTTACTGATTTTTTTTCTATTCGATGTTTCATTTTGTATTCTTAATTTTAGCAGTTACTTTTTTAATGTGCTTTAATTATATATAATAATGTTATATAAACATTTGAGGGTTATATACACAATTTTAATCAATGAGTATATAAAAGTTGGTCATTATTGTTTCAATTGTGTAAGAGGCCGATGTCCAGCAGTAGACCGATAAGGGTTGATAATGATGACTTAAATTGGACTGAATATTTCGTAGTTACTTCAAGAGCGCCTACTATTAGTAGATATCTACCAAAAACTATTAGAACTCCACATTTTCTTGGACTCTTTTTAAGTGGTCCTATTAGAATCTTCCGTATGTAGAAGCGAAGTATCTTTCACTGATTAATCAGGAAATCTTGAAAAATAGTAATAGTAGGTAGTTAACCTACAAACCTAAGATTCAGCAGGTCCTTTTAGGGTGTACACGTGCTGGGAACTATTATACGACTATTTCAGCGAATCTAATTATTAAGAAGTAATTAGTTAAGATACTTAGAAAGAGGTTGTGCAATGCTGCATTGCGGAGGAATTGGGCCGGCCTCTCGTTCAAATGATGACGCCGTAACGCCGGGCGGCTAGATCCTTCGAAAAGGAGGCACCTCTCCCAAATGATATAGCCTAGACTGGAGTTAGTAGATAAATTGTAAGGAACTACAAACTAATATAGTGGATGAGATCAAATGAAGTTGTACGCGAATAACGTTAAAATCTTTTTATAGATATTTTATTATCGCCAGGACTTTACTGCAACGTTCAACCAAGATTGGATTTTCGTTTAAAGCCCATCCAGGATTTACTTTTATGTGAAAAGCACTAGCGACCATGTTTTATTTAATATTATTACTAAGCTTTACTTTTTAAATAGGGGAGGAGTGAAGGAGGGAAACGCACCTGCATGACAACAATAATGTGGATGTCGATGTTATACAAAAGTAAAACTCGAAATGTTTATGACCGAAAGAGATAAAGAAAATTAATGGTCACACCTCTGTCTTTCTCTCCCCGGCAGCAACAAACGAAACGTAACTCTCTCTCTCTCTCTTCATATCTTTACTAACCTGTATCTCCCTCTCAAATTCCGTTCGCATTGCTTGATCACACTTCTCGACCACGTTATGTGTGAACCGTTAGACGTTTTTAGTGTCCCGTAGACAAAAGGCCAAAAAACAGGTTCCTTATAGACAGACGGACAGGACATCAGTCTTATCCGTCGGCCTATCCATCACAGTCGTTTTACGATGAGATTATAGGTACTGTATTTTTCAAATCTGGAAGGCAACTGTATTTTATTAATAGCTGCAAAATGTTGCATTCCAAATTCAAATTATAACGTGTACCATGTAACCGAAGGATGAAATTGTTTTTTCGAGACGGCATAGCTGTGTTGGGTGTCTGTCATTGGATAGGTCGAGCGGCTGGACCTGCGTTTTGTGAAGTTGCAGACGATGAGCTGGTGTGAAGTGTTCCATTACCCTACCGATCACGCCTAGCTTCTGGGCGGTTAATTTAACCGTTTCTTCCGAGTGACCGTGGAACTGAACGTGACTATGTGGATACTAAGTATTCCAATGCCAGCTGAGTTCTAAGTATATCAAATCACTTGAGCCTATGGGCCCAATGGTAGATAATAACGTATGTTTATCATTCGTACAGAATTCCCATTTATATATTATATACATTTACTGCATAAATGAAGCCAAATTACCCAGTTTCTAAATGGAGATTAAAACTAAATACACTAAATTGTGCTACTATGAAACTTATTATACGTTTAAGAGATTTTACTTAGTTAACTTAAAGCAACTTAAACACGTTCCGTTTAAAGTCACATTAGGAAGTTGAGGCTAATCCGGACAGTTTTGTGGGGCGCTTGTAAAGGGAATAATCAAATTAATGTGATATCTTTACTAAGAGGCTGCTACATTGTAGTCAAAAAACAGGTCGGACAGTGAAGGTACTTCTCGCTGGCACGATACCTCCGATAATAAATAATTACTACTTTGCACTTCATGCGGTGCATGGTTCTCGTATTCCGCTACTCCCTACACATATTCACGGCAGACCACATAAGAAAACGTTGTTCGTGTCTAATAATATGTAATAAGAAAATAGATTTCTTTTTGAAGCTCGAGGTACAAAACACGGAGCGGAAGAATCAAGCTGATATTTATGTGAAATATTAAGGTCTGTGTCTAGATGTCACTGCATCGAAAAAATCATACGTCTTAGTGCCAGCTTGATTCGCATCCAGTCGGTCCTTTTTAAAAGTAATATTTTACTTTTAAACTGCAATTAGAATCGAAAATAAGTTATTTTCATCAGCAACAATGCTTAATATGGAGATGTCGAGAGCACATGATTTAATGTATCTTTGATCTGTCTTAAACAAACGATAACAACGAATCGATGGACCACATAACCTCATGATGATGTCAAGTTTTTTTCAATGTGAATGTTTTCACCGCTATGTGCACCACCTACAACACCTACTTTACAAAATAAATTTATATTAAGATTTGTACACATTTAACAACATTTCTACAGATTCGCTATATACAATTCTCAGGTTCGGTAAAATTTTATCCAATTAATGGATTTCAAAAGAAGTTTCACGTGAAAGTAGGAAGCAAATCCGTGTCTGGATTAGGATGCCGTGCATTCAACATTTTAAGAGTTATTTGTCAATCAATGAATTAGAACTCTTACCTACTGAGAAATAATAGATTGATCCCCATCTATTGAAGTTTTACGTATTAACTAGAAGTAAGCAGATATTATTTAAATTAAACTATTAACTATAATTGTGTTATAATAAGGGCCGGCTTCACAAGTAGCAACTATGTTTATTCTTTATCGATTAGCCTAATATGACCTGTGCGTCAAATAAAAAGTGGTGCTTAAGAGAGAGTATCGAATTATAATTTATATTAAAACAACTGCAAACGCTGATGTATTAAAAGGGAACTCTGTCTAGTGGTGGCTGTAGATAGAGCCTAACGCGAGATTTCAATAAAACATGAAAAATGAATGAAGTGTATAGAGTTATGTCGAAATTTGTTTTCAGTGATGGTTGTTGATTTAGTCCTTAGAGCTAGCAGGAATTTTAAAAATAAGTCTATAAGCCACATTGTTGTCTGCCACAAATCGCTATTGGTGTGAACTCTCCTGTTCAAAGAGCTTCAGAATCTTTTCAAATTTAATGTATGTTGGATAAATATTTGTTAACCTGTTACGTTCAAACTACTAGACCGATTAATAACTGACCAAAACGATGAACTTAAAAAAGCAAACAAAATTTATTACATTATATTCTATCATCTTTTTGAAAGTAGAACGGCAAATTTGAATTTATTCGAACTGATAGATTTCGTACTATGATAAAATTTTACACTTTAAAAAGAAAAACAGCAACCCAGATTGAAGTCAAGCTAGACAGTGTTTTAGGTATTACTGCTCCTGCATTGTGTACAATTCACACATGGGTAACTAAACTCTGACTCCGACTCAAATCCGGATATGATCAAAAAGATTCAAAATCGTTTTGAATGATCGGCGCTTAAAGTTGTGGCAGACGGCAAAGATGGTAAGCATTTCCTATGAACGCGTTTTTAACATTTTACACCAACATTTGCGAATGAAAAAGCTATGCGCGCGACGGGTGCCGCGTTTGCTCACTGTTAACCACTGTCAAGCAACGTCGAGTGGACGATTCTGTCGGAGTGTTTGGCGATGTTTAAGCATAATACCAACGAGTTTATGCGGCGTTATGTTACAGTAGATGAAACACGGATACATCATTATACTCCTGAAATTAGAGAACTATATAAGCAGTGGACTGCGGGCGAAAAACCTGCGCCGAAGAAAGCAAAAAAAAAACATGTTTCCTCGGCCGCTAAGTGATGGCAAATTTTTCGATACTCGAGGGATTATTCACAAGGAAGAGAAACATTAAATGGAGAGTATTATGCAAGCTTGCGTCAAAAACTTAGTGAAGAAATCCGAAGAGACGGCCTCATTTAGCCAAGAATATGTCCTCCGCAGCCGAAGTTCGGCTAGGGTGAAATGAAAAAGAATAACATTTTATAACATGAGTAAATACGTCAGAGTTAAAAGTGTAAGGTAATGTCAACCTACATGCGATATAGATGAAGATCTTTCTAGTATGTTAGGAGTAAAGAAATGATATTGGCGTCTGTTAGCACATATTCACGTTACACAAACCCTAGTGAATATCTGAGGCTGCCGAGGCGTGTCAATGTAACTTTCACCTCCGTACTTTACGACACTTCCATCAAAACACTGTTATTTATGTCTCGTTTTCTTTGTTAGGTTATTTCTTTTTTCCACAATAAAAAAATCAGGAAAGATAGGAAGGTTTAAATGAATGAACTTCAATATCTTTAAGCAAGCAGTCTGTATGTTAAAACTTGTTTTTGCAAATGTATCGCAGCTGAATTGGGCCGGCGCAGCCTATAAAACCCTAATCTAGCTGTTTTAAATAATTATATTATATATATATGTACTCTTACGAGGGGTCAAAGCAATTTGTTAGGCATCGACGCCCCTCAGCACGTCCTACGGGCTGTGTACATAGGATGCCTTACCTCAATCTCTCCCCCAATGGTAACAATCATCTTCGGTAACACTGGCATATTAAGTATGCTGCCTGGTGGTCTAGTGGTAGGCATGTTAAACCACAGTAGTGAGGTTGGAGTCCCGGGCGGACCAAAGCATTATTGAGATTTTTCAGTTAATAACAGTCCGGATTCGGGAATTTGGCAGTGTTGCAGCTCCGTGCCTCGGACAGCACGTTAAGCCGTCGGTCCTGCGCCTGATTACTCTGCAGTTGTGTCAGATTGCCGTCCCATCGGAATAGGGGATGAGAGAACAGAGAGTGTCCTTGTGCCTGCGCACACACTTGTGCAGTATAATATATCTTGCGCAGTCGCTAGTCGTTATAAAGTCGCAACCGTGGCCGAATCTTGGCTGAGACTACGTTATTATACGGTTGAGATTGACTAATACATTTTTCAAAAGTTATTACTATCATCCAAGTAAATTAATTATGTTAGAATATAAATTCGTACTCACAAAGCTTCGCCTTGCTAATATTAAGTGAAGTAGTAATTCATACTAAAAGCAAAATATTTTTTTCATACAAACCTTCACCACCGACTTCTGCCCCCTTGGTGTTGTTAAAAAAGAATTCATTTGACATATTTGTGTTTTAAATTTCAAAGAAATATGAGCAATGTTTAACTGTGAAAGCGAAACAAAAGCGCGACACAAAGACGGACGGACTACTTGTATTTTAAATGACGTAAAACACGGTTCAGGGGCATGAGAGCAGCACAGACAGACACACACATACACACACAGACTGGCGCATTTATATTATGTAAGTATGGATGTAAATTACCAAGTGATCTTACTATGACTGTCATACACATGAACTATAACTCGGACCTGGTACCTTGATCCAAGCCTCAATTAGGCTCAACGGCTAATCCTTTCCTAGAGTATACCTGAGGCGTCTGTCACTGACTTCTGTGAAGGAACCCCGTGTGGTTTTAGTCGAGTTCAGTCCGAAATAACCATCTCCGCAAGATCTTATTTTTTTTTTTCATCAGGTCTACTCAATCGCAAGTCAGCCACCGAAGGGATCGTCGCCACCTCCACAGATGGGTAGTTCTGCACCACGGGACAACCCCACCGAATTTGGTACAGTGGAATGGGGTGAGATTCCCATCCTCGCCCCCTGCCCCGTGCGCAAAAGCGCCGCCACTTTTTGCTATTTTGTCCCCTCTTCTTATAGGAGTGGTGCTAGGAGCCGCCACCTCCTGGGTTCAATTGGCTTCGCCTAAGGTGTCCCGGATCACCCCAGGCTACTGAGCCCCACCGCCACGACAGGGCTTGAACCATGGTGGGGATCTCCGCAAGACCCCTGCCGAGATGGTACCCGAAGGGGTTGACACACGTTAACAAAGGCGTATATATGATTAAGAACTAGTCCTCACCAACAGCTTGTATGGCGAGTTGCCAGGAAAATAAATAGTTGTTAAGTTAACATATGAGCACTTATTTGATATGGACATAAAGCCGCGGCAACACGTACACGTGTTGCCGCGGCTTTATGTCAATTACAAATAACTTAAATAAATTTCAAATAACAAACTAACAATAACTTGTGTCGAGGAAAATAAACTCTTCCTTATATTTTTATTATATACACGTAGCAAGCAGAAAACATACGAGTACGTAACTTTGAAAATTAGAAAAGTCAGTATCTTATAGGACAGCCAAGTAGAGATCGAAGCCCACTAACACCCACTTATGAAGATGCGTTGCCATTCTTTGCCCATTACCTCCTATGAGCTAACGACTTCTCAAAATCTGTACGAAACGCGACAGCATAAATTAAAGGTGGTACCATGTCAGAGAAAGTAACCTCTCCGATTGTGTCGGCCTAATACGGAAGTGAATGCATGCCATTACCTGTTACTGATATGCGTGATATTTCTATCATATTTCTGCGTAATGCTTTTGTCTTCTAAATTGATTCTGCTCCAGATCCCAGCGAGGCTACACATCTGAATCCCTTAAATTGATCAATTTTAAACATGATGTGACCCAGAAATATCCTTGCTTTTGTAGAGGTGGTCTTTTATTGCTTTTCGTGGCAGCCCTTGATACGTTTTCTAATACCACATAGGCCTTTAACGAATTCATAAAGTACAGATCTATTACAAAATTTTGTAAGATACTCTAGAATAAACTTCTTGTTAACATTTTATTTCAACAATGACATAAAGTTTCCAGGTCTGTTCATGAGTTTCGCCAAGTGCTATAAACTCGAGCGTCTGTTGAGACGTTAAAACGCCTCTCGCAAGTTCCCAGTGACAACACTTTTAATGCCACAAAATTTTGAGAAGGTCTTACATCTACAATCAAGCTTGCACGTTACAGTTATTTATACCGTTCAAAATGTGTGTTACCTTAGTGATTAATATGAAAATGTTTTATATATGTACTGTAAGTGGTGCCAGATTCATTGCGGCCGAGTGTGACCGGTACCGCCGGGTAGGCACTTCTTACATAATACCGTGCGGTTTGACGACCGGCTGGCTCA